>PVLD010001112.1:0-38487 GCA_004027595.1 Dinomys branickii
AAAACACATTATGAAGACTTCATATACAATATAATCTCCTTCAGCTATCACTAGCATAATTAGCTGATGTCAAGAACTGTCCCAAGCAGGGAGAGCAATGGCAGTGAACTAATCTCACCTAGGGAGTTTGCAACTCTTGTTACATTTTAATGAGTTCATTGGTTAAATTGTCAGCTGATGATTTGAGGTCTTGGATGGGTGTATCAAATCTCATTCTTGAAGACATTTTATCAGAGCATGACATTGTGTACAGTTACTTATGGCATTCTTTAAGATACTACAAGATAATTGAATATCAGGTGTATACATTTATCAAGGGGAAAATTCTGCTTCTAACTAGAGATTTAAGACTCCAGGTATCTATGTATGATATGCAACTGTGAACTGGGCCCATTTAGAAGTTAGACGACTTCAGCAAATGTAAACCAGCATGCTTTACCAAAGGATTCTGTGAGTTCCTCTCATCTAGTTTTTCTTTTCAAGGTTTCTTTCATGGGGAACTGGCCTGTAAGATGGCTCAGAAAAGGGGAAATTTCCATAGTAAAATATAAATACTCTACCATCATACCCTGAAGGCAAATTCACCAAAGAAATTCTCCCTTTGGGAACACTGGGTGCAGTCCTTGGTTGACTGTGAGTGTCTCTCTCTCTGTGATCAAAGAGGTGATTAATAAAGTTTGTCTCCATGAGCAGCATTCATCCTGTCAGGAATCTTGTTACATTTATCTAACAGGAAGTGATCTGTTCTCTGGATCAATATCCAGCATTCACTGAATTAATTATTTTTCTCATTCTTCCTGGTAAAGAATATCATTAGGCTTCTCCTCTACCACTGTATGTCGTAGTGTCTGGAGGATCCATAGACAGCATAAATAGAAGCATAGATTCTTAAGTAAAATTTTGAAGACTGATGTTGAGGCTTTCCCACAATGAGTTGTATGAACTTAGGCAAATTATCTAACACATTGATGTCTCATGCTTGTCTTCACTGAGCAATAAAAATAATATACAGTACAGTCAGGACACTATGACCCGTGAATTTATTTGTTCAACCCAAACCCTAAAATTGCTGTCATTTAATCGCTGCAGACATACACTAGCTTTCACCATGTGTCAGACATAAGCCAAGCAATGAACTTATCTCTGCCTTCATGCAAATATAAGCTACAGGATAGATGGACATTAAACATATAATCATGTCAATCATATGCTGCAACCCCAGTGCTGCAATTAAGACCTATATCGGGAAGATTTGGTCAGTTAGATTGGGGAAGTTCTGAAATTGTATGGGAAAGTATGGGGCTGAGAGCTAGAGTGAGATTACTTTGCTTTTCTTGCCTCTATCACAACTCTTGGATCTTCCAATATTCTGAGATCTGTCCCTTCCTCCACTTATAGCCCTATCTTCTGGACAAGGGCCCTGTGAAGAGCTCCTCAAGGAATTTGGGGTCCAGGGCTGACATTCAGACCTGTCCATTCTCACACTGAAGTGACACAAGCCTGAGATCATGGGCTGATGTCATCTTTTTCTGTTTTTCAGGTTCAGACATAGAGTCAGTTAGTGTACAGCAAGTGGGAGAAACAAGACAGTGATGTGGAAAAACCCAAAGGTGACACACAAAACAACAAGCTTCAGTTCCTGCGATGTCTGAGGAGTTGTTGGGTTCCATTCTTGGGTTCTCTGAGATACTGCGTATCCTCATCAGACCGTTCTTTGTTGGTTTGTGAGCTTATTCAATCTCGGCTTCTGTTTCTTCTCACCAAATAAAGTCCTAATGAATACCTCAATGTGAAAAATGACATGATGGAACAGAAACTCGGCTGCAGTGAGCAGAGAGGGGGAACTAAAGAGGTAGAACTGCATGAGCAGGCAGCTCTTCAGTAAATCTGGCTACAGAAACCAAGCTAAGGATGAAACAGTTCATAGAGAGTGTGAGAGAACAGCAGCAGGCACCTGCCAAGCACATTCCTCTCTTCAGCGGTGTGTACGTCTGCCTGCGAAGGTGTTTCTCACCAGGGTGATGTGCGGGTTTGCTTCCTTTCAGTTCTGTGAGTTATTTGCTTATTTTTCATAGTGAGGACACAAAAGCTCGCTTCAGTGGGGATTGGCAAGTATGTCAGTTATGCTTTGCTCATATCAAGCCAACCCAAGCCAGCGACTTGATAGTTGTTGTTGTGGTTTTTTTTTTTTTTTTTTTTTTTTTAAACCCTTGAATCACAGGCAATTTTGGCTGGGTTCAGCCAAGTGATTCTGCTATTCGAGGCTGGGCTCACTCAGGCAACAGCAGTTAGGGACCAGACCACTGGTGGTTTTCTGGGGCTGGCCCATGTCACGCGGGTAAACTTTGAGAGTGGCAGTTGGCTTGCTGCCTTCTGGGAGACCAGGCTACTGGGCTGTATATCTTTTATCATCTAGAACACTTGTCCAGGCGCGTTCACAACTGAGCTTCTTAGACAAGCAGGAGGGAAGGTCTCAGGGTGCAAGCACTCTTCACTCCCTGCTTTATGCTTCTTGTGACTTTCAAACCTAAGCAAAATGAACTACTTTTGAACCCACTGGGCCAAAATGGCGGCAGAGTTGCCATCGAAGGGCATTACTGACAGGTGTGCACTCACACAGGCACAAGCTAATCAGGAGCTGGATGAACCGGATTCACCACAAGAGATACAGATGATGAATATAGAAAAAGGAAGTGATGTTTAAGGTGACTATAAATAACTTTCCAGTCTATTATGGGCTTAAAATAGACGGTGGATTTACTGCTAGTTCAACAATTTGAAAAGCATCATTTTAGGGTCATTTCAGGTAAAATGTTGGTGACTGGTTCAGTATTTCATCTTTTTGGACTGCAATCAGTTATTTCTCATGGGAGGATGACAAAGCTGGAAAGGAGGCTTCTCGCTCAGATCCCAGGTCAGCCCACAGCCAGCAGTGCACTCTGTTCAGCTCCCTAATTACCGCCGTGCTGATGGAGGTTAAATATTTATGAAGAACATGCTTTCTATCACTCAATCTTATTTAACAGCTCAGATTCTCTAATCTCATCGAGATGTTAAGAGCCTGTGCTTTACTGCCTTCTTTAGGTTCTTTGTTGGGAGTCAAAGAGCCTCTGTTCTTGTGGGTTTTGTGAAGAGTGACATATTGCTTGTATGACTGCTGCATCAAGGGTGCCAAGAGTGAGGAGTGGGAGAAATTGACAGGAATCTACTTCCAATTCTGCTAAGGAACTCTTGGGTTTGTGCAGACTTAGCTGTACTACAGAGGAGAACTGCACAATTCAATTTGATACAGTATCTGCCATCTTTAATTTTTGACAAGTAAACTCCTCTGAGATTTAGTTTCTTCATTGCTAAAATGAAGATAAATTTTATTGTACCTAGACCCATGTATTATTTCCTTGTTGCTGCTATAACAATTTTCCAGACCATGCCTGAAATCAACCTACATGCATTAGCATATGGCTCTGGATGTCAGACATATAAAATGAGTTGACAGAGTTTCTTCTTTCTTGAGGCTTCAGGGGCAAATGACATCTCAGACTTTTCCAGTTGCTAAGGGCTTGCCTGTGCCCCATGGCTGTTGACCACGTGTCTGTCCAATCTTGCATCCCTCAGTTAGTTCTCTTTCTGTGACTCTGACCCTCCTGACTCTCTTTTAAGGACCTTTGTAACTACTGAGGGTGTCTTACCACAATCCAAAATATCTTCTTGTCTCAAGGTCTGAATCACATCTACATAGTTCTTTTTCTCATGCGAGGTAACATATGCACAAGGTTGGGGCATTAGGGTGTGGACATCCATGAGAAGCAATATTCTGCTAATAACTCCCCCATATGCTTGTTATAGAGGACTTAACACAGCCTTTGGCACATAGCAAAACATGAATAAATGTCTGTTACCACTGCTTCTACTTGGCCTCCCCTTTAGGTACTGGATTGCCCTGTGCCTGCTTGAAAAACTTTCAGTTCCTACACACAGACCAGAAAGTCTATGATAAAAGACTCCTCATGTTACATTCGTACTCGGGCCACCAATCACTGATGACACTCCACCCAGTCCCCTTCCTAGTGCAGCTGACTGCCCCTGTTTCATTCAAATCACTCCCACCTCCAGGCACAGAACAGTCTTTCCACCTGTATCTTAGGGTGTAATGGCTATTAATTCTATAAAATGCAATTTAAGCATTACCTTCTTCAGAAATCCGGACCCAGTCCCTGCCCTCTTCCCCAGCCTGGCCTCACACACACCATGAGTTTCTTCTATTCTTCCCTGCACTGTAGAGCTTTGTACCTGGTTTCACAATCCTCTCCTAAGACTCAGTTTACTAAGTGCACAGCCTTTCCTTCCATTTGAAGTGCTCAAAAGTGGCTAATGATTATGAGTCTCACTCACATTGGGTATTATGGGCTCATAAGGCAGTGGGTGAGCTGAATTTCTTTCTAAGCTGCTTTTCTAGAGATCATTCTCTGCAATGTGTCCAGCTAATGGCACAGGTGTCATCATCAGGACCCTATATGGTTTATTGACCTCTTTCGTGTTAAAACATAAACCTTGATAAGAAGACATAGGGATACTAATGATTTTGGCCAACTCACTTTTACAATCTTTGGAATAAGGCAGGCAAAGTTCTTAGATAATTTTTAGGTGAAAGTCTATGAATTCACAGAAGTAGTAAAGGACCCGCCAGTAAGTACTACTTTTCCAGGGGGTCATTCCTTGCCTTCCAGGTGTCCATTGCCTCATTAAGAGCAATAAATTTGCACGCACACACACACACACACACACACACACACACATGAAAGTAACAAGGAACAGTGTACCTGTATGCATCACCCAATTTTGTCCTGTGGAATTGGCTCTGATGACTGAATCCCTTGCTGGAGATCAGTGGAATGATTTGGTTGTAATATTTGGATTTTAGAATTGGCCAAATCTGAGCTTGATCCTGGATTCAGAGTGTTCTCACTATGAGACTTTAAATGGGTATATTCACACTTTGAGCCTTTTTGGTAAAGCAGTCAAAATAATGTAACAAATTTGGGTTGTATACTTGTCACTTGGGTTGTATGCCACATTAAATTCTTTATATAGGTTAATTTCCTTTATCCTCACTTCCACTCTGAAGTTAAGTACCACTTACAGAATAGGATACTGAATCATGAAGTAGTTTGATTTTCTTCTCAAGGTCATAAGACAATTAAGGAGGAGTTAGGATGTGTCTTATATTACTGATCCCTCTCTCCTTACCATAGGGCATGATTTTATTATCACCAGGATGAATATTCATTTCTCAGACCTGTTGCAAGGCTGAAAAGGATGATGGGTGTGTAACAGCTTGGTGAGGTATTTGAAACACTCGTGTAGGTGAGGAAGTCTCCTTTAACCCTTTCCTTCCAACCTTACTTTATTGTTGTTGGTGCATAATCATGACATTGTTCATCATCTATCTACCTCCTATAGTGGAAGTGAGAAATCTAATAACATAAATGTTAAATGTCATTGTAGGAACCAAGCACACATTTTTACATAATTAACCATTCTTCTTTCTGTCAGAATTCTAGCTTTTCTTCTTTGTATAAAAGTTTCCCAAATTTCCTCAAACTATTCCAAATCTTTGTAGGTCTACAAGTTATTTCATTCATTCACTGGATGAAAGTTTATTGCACATTCCTTATGTTCCAGGCACTGAATATTTGGTGTATCCAAAACAGATGAGATCCTGGTCTCACAGAACCTATATCTTAGCAGGGTGTTCATGGACAACATATAAATTAACAAACGTATGAACAGGATAAGTTGAAATACAGAACATTTCTAGAGAGAAAATGAAGTAAAGAATGCAGGGCCAAATGACCTGTGTCTGCTAGAGGCAGTGGTGAAGACAAGTCGTTAAGAAGTGTTTTTGAAATTGACATGCAAGTAACTAGAAGAAAGTATAAAATTGGCCGCTGAAGGCACAAAAGCAGAACCAGAGATGAGGGAGATAGAGTTCCTAGTTGCAAACAGAGTTGAACAGCACTTTGCAGATCAGTTCAGAAGTTTGTATATGTGTTTACAGGTAACAAAGAGTCACTGGAGAGATTTCATCCAAGGGGGCAGGAGCTGATGCAAAAGGTGAACAGCTTCCCATGGATATTTAGTCATACATGGTGGGTGATGTTGGTGGAGTGTGGAGAAGTAGTGACACTAATTCAGAAGCTCCTCTCACATTCACCAGAGAGAGGGATTTAGCTGGCCTGTAAATGTTAGTCTTTAACCGATGTGCATGTTTGGAGGAAAGGAAAAATTAAACAAAGCTACTGTAAACTCATTCCCATCATCTCATCTCTCATCCCTCAGCAGAGCAATGCATGCCACACTTTAGAGAGGATTGGTTAATTTTTTTGTAATTTTGCCAAATTACATTCATTTCTATATTTATCTCTTTCCTGTCCATGGAACTGACTCTTCATGATACACTTGAGGAACAGCTCCGCCCTCTACTCCCAGGTCCCCATTAACTCACTGTGTGTTCTACTGAAGTGCTATATTTATTGTCTTCACTTCGGGTGACACAGTGTGGCTTTGGACATATCATCTGCTTTCTGGGTTTCATCGCACAATAAAATACATCAATCTAACGTTTTTTGAAGAGGCAAAGGAGGTTGATGTTCCTCTGGAACCTGTTTTGTGGCGTAATTGTCAAATGGTGGGCCATGAGAACGTGAGGCCTAGGACGATAGCCAGAGGTCATGAGTTCTTATACACACTATGCTTGGTCTTTGGTTCAAATAAAATACCTTTACTTTGTAAGTGTAAAGATTACTCACAATGCATATGAATAATGTTTTGTAGAATTGAGTCTAAAGGCACCGTAAATTTTTATTACTTGACGACAGTCTTGTCATTGTGTTTTTCTTCACACTTAGGCACTGCATTCATAAGCACTTTTCTGCATTGGTTGCAAAATTGCTAGAACTTAGAAAGGGCTTTACAGACTACAGAAGATGGACACTTTCTGAGATCTTGGCCAGGGAACCAGGCAACTGATACTGCCATGCTAGCTGGACTGTGAACTACATGAGGACTGGGCTAAGTCTGATACCATCTGTGACCTCCACATGGTTAAGCACAAGCCCTGGGCAACTCTCACAATGAAAAGAGAATTGGTCTTCTGGATAAAGGTTGTTCCTACTCCATGTATTTCCTAGATATAGGAGTCTAACATATGAAATAAACAAAAGGAGAAAGGGTTTCATGATGATTCTTATTGATGTGTTTAGAATTAAAATGTTCCCTAAAAGTCTCATGTGTCCAGATGTAGGGCTTTGGGAAGATGATTGCCTCACAAAGGCCTTACACTCACCAGTGGATTAATCCACTGATTATTTCCTAGCTGAATATCCCGTTAATTGATGGGACCTGGTTGAAGGAGGTGGGTCACTAGGGGCATGACCTAGAAACAGAAACCCTTGTACTTAACTTCTTTCTCTCTTTGTACCTCCATAGCTGCTGTGGGTTGAGCAACTTTCTGCTGTCACAGCATTCTACCATACTGTTTCTTCCTTAGATCAGTAAACCATGGACTGAATCCTCATGAACTATAAACCAAAATAAAGCTTTCCTTCTTTAACTTGGAAGTATTGGACTTTTTTCCACAAAGGGAAGTGACTGTTACCATCAAAATAATAATGAAGTCTCTATTTTATAGATGGAGATATAGAGAATCCTAGAACTCAAAGAGGTTAAGTATCTGGCTTGATTTCACAACTACTCATAGAAGAAAACCCAGAGGAGGTCACAAAAATGAAGCACAGGACTCTTGGTAAAAATCATATGTTATTCTAAATAAAAGAAAATCATGTCAGTGAATGAGCAACATTCTAACACCACATCACACAAGAGTTTCATGTGTCTCTAATTTCAGCTGGGATGCTGGCCTCTACACAGGGCTTCGTGCCAGACTGAAAAAAAGATGGCAGTACAGCAGGGGGAGGAAGAACAGGGATGTGAAATGCCATTTATTCCTCTACTAGTTCTGTGACATCCATATTTAATTTTCCCATACAGGATATTTCCCACTGTGTCACCACAGCCAAAGAAATGGCTTATTTCAGGGAACAGCCATATTTATGCTTCTATTAAGGAAAGAGCAGAATGATGTTGTGCACTGATAGAGTTAGTGCCCTTCGTCAAGAGCAGACAGCATAGAAGCTTATTATTCACTCCTCATCTATCTTCCCTTGCCCCGTGCACAGCAGGCAACCAGCACTACCCTTCCCCTTTCTGATTAAGGAGGAAGCTCATAACTGTGGGTCAGTCTCTCCTAGCTGTGCCACATCTTTGCCTGTGTCTTTGAGCAAGTCACTCATCTGCTCTGAGGCCACTGTCCTCATTTGTAAACTAACAATAGTGAACTTCTATGCCATGATGGTTTTGAGGGATAAATAGTATGGCTGATAAAGTGCCATGTACAACGTTTGCTTTGTGATGATGTTATGATGATAGATTTGACTGATGTCATAGCAGACATTGGCAAATAATGATATAATGGAAAAGATCTGATCTGGGAACCACTTCTACAAGCTGGAGATCAAATCCTGACTCTTCCCTTCTCAGGTTTAGGATACTATCACCTCTTGGTGGCTTTTCATTTGCCCTGGGACAACCGTATCGTGGAAAAGTTTTGCCTTTCAGTGCTCAGTGTGAGAAACAATTTTCACTTTGGCATGGGCCAGGTCTGGGCTAAGCCATTACTCCAGGGTCCAGCATTAAGTCAGTTGAGTTTGGGGTCTGTTCTAATCTATAGGACTTCAGGTGGCAGGACCGTGCCTTGTGTCTGAGCATCTGTCTCAGCAGCTGTGTCTCCAGAGACTACAGCTCTGCCTACCATCCAAATAATACTCACTAATGGACTTAAGTAGTGGTGCCAGTACCGGGAGCACAAATGTGGACAAAACACAGCACCTGCCTTCACAAAGGTGGCCATTTGGGAGACAGAAATATGAAAAATAAAAGCAACCATAACGGAATGTCTACTGCTGGTCAGGGACTCTTCTGGCTCTTATAGCCAATTCCCACACAATGCTTGCTTTTAAAACACAAATGTGTTCCAACAAGACTGATCTATCAGAGAACAATTTAGAAATAATGCAAACTTAATTGAGTAGCAGGATTTTGTCCACACTAGAGACTGATAAACATGAGCACACCACAAGAAGCAACATGTATAGGAACACACACACACACACATACACACACACTGCACGCAAGCAGCACGTCAGACTCAACCCCCAGTTCCTCCAGTCCACAACCTGCGTGATGGGCCACACCCACTTCTACTATCTGCGCTATTCCGTCTAATTTCTTAAAACCTTCTTTCTACCATCTCACAAGCTGCAGAATTCAGGCCATTTCAGGGTCAAGGCCCATTTTTCTCATAATATTCTCTGCTTTAATGTGGGTGAGAGTGGATCATAATTTTTCTTAACTTACCATTTTGTTAAAAATGTCAGTGATAAGATTTCTGTTGTGTCTCTAAACCTTTTTTTTAAAGAGATAAACCCTACTGTTTCTACTGCATGATTCTACACAATACAATGAGTTTTTAGAAACTCGTGTTACATTATAGCAAAATTGATTGCATGTAATTTCATTTAATGCAGCTTAATTAGGACAGGAGGGTATTATGTCAGCATTTACTATGTGGGTGTTATTTTCCCAATTTTCAGTGGAGAGAACGGAGGCTCAGGTTGATTCAGGTCACCATCTACAAGTGGTAGAACTGAAATTAAAACCCAGGTCAGTCTGATTCCCAAGTGTGGCTATTAGCCATGGTGTATTGAGAAAGAAAAATTTATTTCCCTCCTACTCAGGAGATTCACAGAGAGGACCAAGTTTTCACAGAGCACTTGAAAGCATTCAACCAACATTTGCAGAAGTAGATGCCATCCTGAGGGATTTACAGTGCTTGGCAGCCCACTGCCTCTATTGGGAAGTTTGGAGCATCTGGGAGAAAGGAATCTCTAAGTACACAAAGTGTCGTCAATTCCTTTGAGTCCCTTTGGATGCGGGTACCACGAAGTGCTTGGGTTGTGGCATCAAATAAAGCAGATGTCCTTTCTCTTTTGCTCTGTTTGAAGTCCAGTGAGTGGACAGAGGAGGAGAAAAGCTTAGAATGAGGGAATCAAGGTTGCTAAGGAAAAGAAACATTCCAAACATAAGGGCACAGTGAGCAAGTCAAAGACCTGACTTATAGTCAAGTGTAAATTGACTGCTGCAGCACAGAATGATTCGGGAGGTTGACAGTGAAATCTGGATCATCCAGGCCTGGGGAAAAAGCAAGATATGAAGAAATAGAGGCAGACAGTTGAAGCATAGAAATATAACAGGTCAAACATGAAATTATGGGATCTGATTTTTGTTAAAATTAGAGAAAAGAGTCTCTGTAAATGCTACAGAAAAGAATGAGACAGGTCAGTGGTGGTGGGAAGAGATGGCCGATGTAAGCAGGTCACTGGGGAAGAGTCCTGATCTCAACCTCGAAAGGCAGTGGCTCATCACATAGCATCACCCCTCTGATCAGGACCATGTGCCTCATCCTGACAACCAGGGTCCTTCAGGATTAAAGGGATTGCTAGCATGTGTCAGGTGTGATTCCACCATTTAGACTGCCTGGTTGCCAGGTACAAAGCGCAAATGTATTGGTCTTAGACTTTCCTTCCCAACTCTAATCAGCTTGACACTTACTGGCCAAAGCTGAGCCAGGCTGTCAGGTATGGCAGGAGCCTGTGTGTTGGTGCTGAGTGTGTGTGTATGTGTCTGGCTGTGTTTGGGGTTAGCATCCTCACTTTTAGACTGAGGATTCTCTTTTCTTCTATTGCACATGCCCCCTCTTTTTGTATAGATACAGAGTCCATTGATAGGGCAAGTTGTTCAATTTAAAGTGGAGATTTCTACTGCAGGCCTTACAGTATGAGATAAAGCAGGGTAGAGCTTTAGAACCGTAATAAAGGGTTTGAAGTTGGATCATCACACTACATGAGCTGGAGACCTTAGGCCTGATTTCCTTAAAATATATGGTTATTGCCTTTATTAATGCTCACAGTTTCTTGTGATTCATAGATGATAACTCTGTTAAAGTGAATAATATGGTAGAACATAGTATGCCCCTATTATCGAATAATGACCAAGTTCATCGGTTTCAAATTATTCATCAGCCCACGAAAGTGCCTGACATCCTAATCATTCTTCACTCCTGTTTTCCCCAGCCTCCCTGATCTAACCTCTTTTCTGGTTCCACAGATTTGCGTGGCCATGGTGATTCATATAATACATATAAACACTGCATGAATTGTGCATGGTTTCTTTTATCCAGCATAATGTTTTGAAGTCTATCTAAATTTTTTCAGGGCTTTGTTACTTTTTAGAGTTTAATGATATTCCATTTCATAGATATACCATAGATGTCTATCTTTATCCATTTTTCTGATGCGTATTACAGTGAGTTCCATTTTTAGTACTATCAATACTGTTTGCTGAATAGTCATATATCATTTCCAGTACAGATTTATGCTATCATTTCCTTTGGAGATATATTTGAAAGTAAAATTGCTGTGTGATTATTTTAATTTGTAATAATTATATATATATATATATATATATCCCTTGATTTCATATAAACTGCTTCAAACCAATTTAAAGCAAAGAGTGAGCAGAAGGGAACCGTGGTGGGTGCATGCGGCTCACCCAGGCAGGTGACTTGGGAAGCACAGACAGGCAAACAGCTTTAACTGAAGACTTTCAGCTTCCTCACCTTTGAAACAGGAGATAATAGCTTCCTCTCATATTTGTGTAAGATTGAAATAAATGACAAATATGCAACCTAGATATTCTCCCTCTGCTCACTTTGAGGACATAGCTGGAATCCTGTAAGTATTGTTGACCTAAATTCCACTATAATCATATGACCTCCGCTTCCTTCAACATGCACCTGCCGTCACAGCATTCTTTATATTTCTTTATTTTATTGATTCGCACGCATTCGCAGTGGAACGGGGGATACTGCATCAGAGCTGCCCATTCCTGTGCTTCCCAGTGTGTGCTCCGTGGCACCAATTTCTTCGCTTCAGGTGAACGTTTTCCTGTTAGGCAGACACTTCCCTGGGCATCTCAATCATCCTAATGCTCAGGGACTTTAAATGGGTTAGTTTAGCCTGCAGGGTCCTGAGCATGCTCTAGAGAGGAGCCCTTTACACCTTGGCTTCAGATATTCTCAGTCATGAGAGTTCACCCCACAGGCTGTACCACCCCCCTCGCTCCTCTTGTAAGATGTCGGTCAAGATGAGCGAATGTGCCCAGCATGGGCAAGTGCATGTCCGTAGAGCAATGAGGTAGGCGGAGCCAAGGGAACCTCAGTCTGCACAGGTTTAGTTACAGTCGTGCTGGTGCTTAGCAGGTACTGTAGTGTGCGGCTGAAGCTGGAAATCCATCACATGTGCAGGGCGAAGACGCAGACAGACCCAAGGACCCAAGAGCTCCTCGAGTCCTGTAAACAAGCTGTTCCAGCTTGCAAACATGTTGGTAGGCAGAGAGGTTGAAGTAGATGTCAACCTCCTGAGTGTATAAATATACACTCGCGTAGTTCTTGGGCAGTTCCCTTCCTCCCATCAGGGGAGAGAGGGCTCCTTCTGACCTCAGCCTTCATCTCTTATCTTTATTTCTTCAACTTCTCATCATTTTTTTTACCCAGGAACATCAACAGTTGTGCTGGTTCACAGTAGATACTCATTGAAAATTGTTCTTTTACCTTATTATGGATTAGGACTGAGATGACTAAACAATTGTCTTATGCTTTTCTGGGCGTGTCCACTGTTGCAGTGGCACTTTGCTGAGCTGACCTAATAAGGATAGATGGCACCTGGATGGTCTTAATATTCCTTTACAAGGATTCTCACAACAGTCTTTATAAATATGGATTTTGCCTCTTCTCACAGATGAGATGACCCAGAATAAAGGAAGGTCAGGTAACCTTTCCAGTGGCCACCCCTTGTCATGCCAATTGCTTCAGGTTGAGTTATATTTCCAAGTCTGGTATGGTTTAGATTGAAAATGCGCCACCCCCAAGGTCTCACTTGCAGGAAGATGACTGGATCAGGGTGCTCTGTAGCTGACTTGCTGTTAGGAGGTCAAACCTGGCCAGAAGTGGTCACCGAGTGCTGATATGGTAGGGATATGTTTGTCCCCAAACTTCTCTCTGCTTCCTGAATGCCAGGGGACAGTTTTCCTCCCTTGTGCCACTCTGTTCTGCAATACAGCTTCTGCCTCAGAGCCAGGCAATCAGACTGCAACCATGAGTCAAAATAAGGTCTTCTCTCAAGTCGTAGCTCTTAGGTATTTTGTCCTAATGAGAAGAAAACAGGTAATAAATGATCATAACTGTGAGTACTTCAGAATGTGGCTGTGTTTGGAATTTTTCAAATGCAGTTCCTAGGGTAGACTTTGATCCAACGTATAGGGTGTCCTTATCACGAGAGGAAATTTGGAGACAGATACAAAGGTGAAGGCAGAGGTTGTAGTGATAGTTCTACTAGTTAAGGCAACCAAGAATGGCCAGTGGACCACTGGAAGTTGGAAATAAGGCAGGGAATAGATTTTCTCTCACAGCTCTCCTAAGGAATTGAACCTGTTGGCAGCCTGATGTTGGAATTCTGATCTCTAGAATTGTGAGACAATACATTTCTATTATTTAAGCCACCTAGCTTGTGGTACGTTGTTACAGCAGCCTAAGTAAACTAACATAGCAGGATTTTATGCCAAGATTGTCTTGAAGCAAAGACTTCATCCCATACTAGAGTCAGATGGAGAATTAGGAAAAACACCAAAACACAAATACACACCTATATGCAGACATACGCACTACACTCCTTTAATTTACTAGGAGATATCAGAAACTAAAGCTGATGTTATTTCTCAAAGGAATTGTCAGGCCATCAGAAAGCATCTTTTTTTTAAAAATTTCATTCACAGTTCTGATCTGGTTGACAGTGTATTTTCCAATCAGAGATGGAAGAGATTGTAGAAAAGATAAAGTAACATGTGCCATATACTGTATTTATGGGATATGCTATACAGTTACAACGTATCATTTTTTAATAATAAAACTCTACTAATTTACAAATGTGCATTAGGACACATAAGGTCCCTCAGCTGGTACCAAAAAATAACTGGAATTTTACAAGAATGGTAATCCGTGAAAGGTACAATCTTAACAAAAGGTAAAATTGTCTTTCTAATACCACTGCATTTTGATGCAATAGAATGGTTTACATGGTGACTCATCAAAATACGGTGAAAATTAAAATAATTATCCAAGTGATCTGTCTTAAAACACTGCTATGAAATATGATATACTGCTATGAAAAAAATTAGAGCAAGTAAATTTATAATTCAGAATGAAAAAGCTTTAATGAGCCAAGTTTCACTAACCCTCAAAAATCTACACGCTAGAAAACATAACTTCCTGATACTCAGGTTGCTGTGAATTGTCTGAATGACCTTGACGTGTTCTCTCCTACACTATTATTAGGCATAGCCACTTGGAGAAAAGAATAAGAAGACATAAGTCTCACTGATTTAAAAAGTGCCTCCAAGAATGTCTCTGTCTAATGCCTCTGAGATACTAGAAAGGGTATCTGGTTGAGTCTTCCTTCAAACCATGAATCAAGGCATATTCCTGAACTCATCTTTCACACACTGATCCTATTTATGAAACATCAGGAACCAAGAGTAAGTGAAAATAATACAATAAAGACCTTGTTAATAAGTTTTCCCAGAGTCATTTCTTGGCAATGTTTTCTGCTTTTATTTAAGCCAATGTATCCTTTGAAGTGAGACCTAGGCAAGCTCAGTAGATCTCTCGGTGAGTTTCTTGAAATGCTTTGCTTTTTAAAAATGAAATATGTTCGGCCCTATGTTTCTAACAAGCCTGCTCCAGGGAAGAGCTGGGAGAGGCTCACATGCGGAGGGAGAAGAGAATGCTGACAGTGGGGAAAGGCTGGTGCTTTGGGAGCAGAAGAGAAGGGAACTGGATTATGACAGGTAAGGGCGGACTGGGGCAGCACCTTGAGCTTTACTTTGTTGGTTTCTAGGGTTGCCGTAACAAAGCTCAACTAACTGGGTAAAGTAAGCCACAGAAACATGTTGCCTCTCAATTATACAGGTGGAGGCCTTAGATCCAGAGTTGAGTGAGTTTGGTTCCTTCTGAGGGGTACAGGGAAAGCTTAGTTCTAGATTTCTCTCCCTGGCTTGTTCACGGGGTCCTTGTCCCTGTGACTCTGCACAATGTCTTCTCTTTACGTGGGTCTCTGTCCAATTGTCCCCTTTTGGTAAAGTCACTAACCATGTTGGGCCATGGGCTACCTTAACAATAGCCTCACTTTCACTTGATGTGTCCATTAGGACCCTCTCTCTTTTAATACAGTCACATTCTCAGGAATTGGAAGTTAACGCTTTAAGATATAAATTGTGGGAGGACACAATTCAACTCATAAAAATTATTTCACCACTAAACACTGTTGTGTTACTTGAGATATTCAAAGTGGTCAATAAAGATCCTGAAAGAGAAAGTTTCCCTCTGAGGAAATGAGAGGAGTGACTATCTGTAACACCACGCTCTGAGTTTCTATGACCCACGTTGCTTTTGCTTTCCTTCATTGTGAGCCAGCTTTCTCATGAGAAACTGAACTGGAGTGATTCTAGCTAGGACTAAAGAAAATGGTTTCTGGGTTTCCCTTAACTTTAACTTGGTGAGATTCCAGCATGAGAAAGCCATGTTCAGGGGCTGGGGATATAGCTCAGTGGAATAAGCGCTTGCCTCGGAAGCGCAGGGTCCTGAGTTTGATCCCCAGTACCGCAAAAAAAAAAAAAAAAAAAAGAGAAAGCCATGTTCCAATGAGAGTTTTGCTCCAGGCTATCTACACAGGTCTTTCTCCTGGTGAGGTGAGGACAGTCAGATTGCTACTACAACAAGTGGCAGGTCTGAGCAGCCAGTGTGCAAACTAGCCAACATCTGTGGAGGAGTTTGTTTTTAGGGTGTGGCTAAAGTCCATCGGTTCTGGCTCTCACCCAGGTGAACACTGCTGTTTGGCAGAGTGTAGGCAGAGAAAACAGACTTCTTAATCAGCAGGCCCTTGGATTGTATCCTGCTCTGAGGTCAGCGAAGCTCAGCCAAGTACATTGCTTAAGCCCATGAGCCCTGCTACTATGTCCTGGGACCCATATCTGTAAAATCATTTCATGATTGCAACCTTTGCTAAGATTCTTAAGAAAATTAAACATCTTCATTGACATTTACTGAGTAGTTAAGATACAACAAAAACAGCAACACAAACAAAAACAAAACAGTTAAGTCCTTCACCCTATTGTGCAACTTATTAGGATCTTCACTGAATATCTATCAGACCATTAGGGCAGTTAAAAAGAAAAATAATAAATAATAGCTGTCACCTTCCCCTCCACAGACCATGTCCCTGCACTAATAGTCTTCAGTGCTAGAAGATTAGTCTAATAAGCCATTCAGTCGTGAATTCATTTCCAAAGTAGGGAAAGATGATTAATTTGGTAATGGATGAGTGTGTTCCCTGGATAATGGATTTTATAACTTGGTTAAATTCTATACCTGTCCAATGAAGTTTTCTTTTGTGCATATTCACTTAGCACAGATATTCATTTAGCAAACTGTATGTTATGAATATTTACTTAGCAGAATTTTGCTTTTCTATCTTTAAATGTAGTTAGAGTTCTTAAATGAAATTCTGGTCTGCTGCAGAAAGCAGTAAGAACAGAATTAGTAATGACTGCCATAAGCATTTTTTTTGAGTACTGGGGATTGAACCCAGGGTCTTTGCACTGAAGGATTTGAGATATATCTCTAATCCTTCTTACATTTCTTATTTTGAGATAGGGCCTTACTAAATGTGTAAGTATTCCAGGCTGGGCTTGAACTTGCAATCTTCCTGCTTCAGTCTCCTAGAAGCAGGGGATTAGAGGTGAGTGACACCATGCCTGCCTGAGCCTTTGTTTAAAGAAAACACTTTCTGCTCTCCAAAAGAGTGTGATGCTTTGCTTCTCAGAGCAATGATTTATAAGAAACAAAAATCAAACACAAACAATTCTGTATCGTTTTTATTGTTTTTTTCTCACTTTAAAATTTAAAAAAATTAAAACTAAATGTTAAAAATTTCGGGCAGTGTTAGTGAATGAGCTGTAAACTGACTGCTGCAGAAATGAAGGGCTGGCATCAAGCCAGTGGACGAGACGATGGGATTTGTAAGTGAGCAGGACTGGCATATAGTTTTGTAACTTTTGTGTTTTCAGTTTTGCACATGCTTTCATAAATGACCAGGGATTTTCTTAAACATTTCAAAGAGGAGACGGTTGCAGATGAGACTAATTTCTGAACTCCCTAAGAAGTTATAAAGATCAGCTGGACCCGGTTAGCCTGTCCCCAAGGGTCAGTCATGAAGCTCAGCGCAAGAATTGGGGCAGCCCTGAGACAGAGGACTGGGCTCCACTCATGAAGCACTGAGGGTTCAGAGTTGTAGTTATCCTGGGCAAGCACTTTATGATACCCCAACTAATTCAAATATACCATTGAAAGGTACCATCATTCTTATTTCACAGATAAGGGAAACTGAGGTACACAAGGCATCTTCTGTTCAGGCTGCTGTAACAAATACAGGAGCCTGAGTGGCTTAAGCCACACACAGTTAAGTCTTGCAGTTCTGGTGGCCAAACTCAAGGACCAGCAGAGGTGGTATCTGGAGAGGACTTGCTTCTCAGTTTCTAGGCAGCTCTCCTTTCACTGTGTCCTCACATGGCTAAGGGGTGAGGCAGCTCCTTGGGGTCTCTTTCATAGAAAGCACTATTCCCTTCAGGAGGGCAACCTCTCATGAACCAATCTCCCCACAAAGTTCTGCTCCACAATTCATCATATTGAAGCTTAGGGTTTTGATCTTTTGTTGTTGTTTTGTTTTGCTTTCCTTTCAAGACAGGGTCTTACTATGTAGTTCAGACTGGCCCTGAGCTCACTGTGTAGCCTACACTAGCCCTGAACTGGGTCAGTCCTTGTGCCTCAGCCTCCTGAGTTCTGGGATTACAAGCATGCATTACAATGCCTGATAATGCAAGGCTTGGGCTTTGATATGAATTTTGGTAGGACAGTGTCTATAGCAGAGTTAAGTAACTTAACTAGGTTCACCTGGTTAACAAATTATGAAGCAGAATTCAGTATAATTCCCCCTTTGCTGGGATCCCCTGCATTTGGGCTGAGAAACCTCTCTGACCCCAGAACCCGCCTGGTTCTGAAAAGGATGTTCTGGGGCCCATTCAAGAGTGGAGAGGTCAGAAAGGCACAAGGAGAGCTGATGCCTATGGATCTGCTGCTCTAGACCCTAGAATGTATTTTACCTACCTTTGAGTTTGCTTTTCAGAGGGAGACACGGGTAGAAAGAAAGTACAATGGCGTATGATAGTAAGCAAACAAACCATTACGATCGACTCACGGGCTACGAAGCCACCAAGCATGGCAGCCGCACAGCATCCTCCCTTCTTCCCCTGACAAGGAACCCTGTCACTGTGGGGCAGTCACAGAGTTTGGGCCACACAGCCCCCAGAAGCTCACTATTTTCAAAGAACAATGGCAACTGTCATTTCCAGATACACACTAAGAAATGAGCTGGAGAACAAAGAAACAGGATTTTTAGAAAGGACTAAATATCCAATGGAAGCTACTTTTAAGAAAACAGTTCAATAAAATGCATTGTTCTTAAGAGAGTGAAATAATTCTTCCAGAACTTACAGCAGTGGGAAATGGTACCTGCTGCACGTACTTCACAATGAATGTGGTAACCAAGGGACAAGTCAGTGGGACTTTCCAGGTGTTTAATGTATTTCAAAGGAGCCATTGAAAAACCAGGTAGGCTAGGAAATAAGTACAGCCCAAGGAGTATTTTACGTGGCATAAAATTTTATTTCTCCACAAAACCTAGATTTGATGGAGACAATAGAAACTCTTTAGTTAAAACCAAAGACAACAATTTTTTACAAAAAAAATACCTATAACTGTGTTTACTAATGATGCTAATTATGAATGGGACTGACAAGTTCCAACAGGCTATCCTACACTTTCTTGGAAACAAATGATGAAAATTTTTATTAGAAAATTTTGAAAGCCCTGATGGGCCTTGAGAACCTGTAATTTGGAAAATAGAAGAGATGTTGTGGGCATCAATTTAATTAAAATGCCAGGGATATATATGCACAATGCCAGTAACCATTTGTTCAGGTAATTAATTATACATACCATCAAGGTGGAACTTTGTGATTTTATTTAACCTTACAAAAATTCCCAGGAAAGGTAAAATATGTCTCCTTCTCCAGGTGCACAAACCAAACACAGAGAAGTTACAGAAAACAAAAAGCGCCACCACTCCTTAGCAGCAGAGTCACATTTTTGGGCCATTTTAAGGCCACTGTATAATGAGGATATGATTCTACATCTAATATTAATGCTTAGGATACACAAATATTCTGGGAGGCTCAGGCAGGGGGATCCAAAGCTGGAGCCCAGACTGGGCAATTTAGCAAATAGCAAGACCTTCTAAAAATAATAGGAAGGACTGAGAATGTAGTTTCTTGCAAAGGCCTGAATTTAATCACTAATAAACACCAAATGCTTGTCCTTTGACTTCCTATGATGAAGTCAAGTACAATTAAA
Organism: Dinomys branickii; assembly: GCA_004027595.1. Classification (NCBI taxonomy): domain Eukaryota; kingdom Metazoa; phylum Chordata; class Mammalia; order Rodentia; family Dinomyidae; genus Dinomys; species Dinomys branickii. The sequence goes on from PVLD010001112.1 coordinate 19,757, forward strand.
AAAATAGAAGCCATCGAAAGTGGAACATGCTTCAGTGGAAATTAAATTAAAGTGAGAAAGAATGGCCTGAACTTTTATTCCCTCTTGGAAAAAGCAGCTTTCCCCATGGGCTGTGAGAATCACTCAAGCTTGTCAGGACTTGATCACCAGGATCCTGAGAATTTCTGGGAATCAGATAACCAAACTGGAACACAAACATGGCTTTCTCTTGGTCCACAAGAACATATGGGGTAATGTCAAAACCAGGAAAAGTTATTGTGACAAATTTCCAAAATCTGTCCATTGGAAACCTCACAGTAGAGAGGGGAGGAGCAGAAAAGGCCATCATTGCAAATGAGAATATTTTGTTCACTTCTGGGCAACAGATTTATGAGCAACCAGTTCAAATAGATCAAAAATGCAGCCACACAGGGGTGGTGCTTATTATTTATATATATTTATGTGCCAGCTGATTTCTTTGGTTTGAAAATGTTTACTTAATTAGTCCTCCAAATGACCCATGAGACAGGAAGGGACATTCTCAGTTTTTTACATGATTCTGTAAAAGCTCACGGCCATTGATGTGTCTGAGGCTTCACAGCGAGTGAACGCTGGGTCCCCTTGAGGCTCACATCTATCCAACTTGCCCCCTGTAGGAGGCTGAGAGTAAGAAGACTGCTGGGCCCTCAGCACAAGTCACAGAAGAAAGGACCAGAGATGTTTGGCTGGAGTGCGAAAGCTTTAGATACAGGAACCAGTGGACACTAAATGAGTTGAAAAGATAAAACAGAAATGCTTTGCATAAATGAGATGAGAAAGTATTCCGAGAGTACTCTAGACAGGCAGAACTGCGAGTCACTCTAGGGGCAACATAGGCTAATAAGAAAATAGGTGAAGACCCTTGAGCCCAGCTGCCTGGGTTCATACCTCAGCTTTTCTGCTCCCTAGATCACTTACCCCAGGAGCACCTGGGACTTTGGCAGCTGTGTTTGGGTCAGTGGAGAACCAGCAAAGCTCTGGATGAGGTTAAACACATGAAGCATTTGGGGGAGTGCGTAATCAACTCAGGCTGCCATCAGAAAGTAATGCAGAGCAGGTAACTTAGGAAACAGTCATCTGTTTTCTCATCATTGTAGAGTCTGGGAAATCCAAGATCAAGGTCTCACTCAGTTGCCATTCTTCATGGCTTGGACTGCATTCTCCCTGTCCTCATATAGTTAATAAAAAAGAAAATACACATCTTCTCTCCATCTCTTTATTTCCTTCTCCTTTCTTACAAGGTGAAAGTAATACAGGATTAGAATCCAGCCTCTTGACCTAATTTAAACCTCACTACATCTTTGTTTATCTTCTACTGCAACAAAACACTTCAGATCAAGTACTTTAAGAAGAATAGAGGTTTATTTTGGTCATGGGCCTGGAGAAAGTCGTGTGGTGAGAGTGAGAAATTGTGCTACCTCCAGTGTCTCTTCTATGAAGCCACTAACAACACCTTGGTGGCCCTGTCCTCATGACCTCATCTGGCCTTCATTACCTCCCCAAGGGATCACCCCAAACATACTGAATCAATTTGAGGATTAATTCCATTGTATAAACTTTGAGAAGCACGTCCAAACGCTAACATTCCTAAGGCCCCTGTTTCCATGAAGTTAATGGTTTCAAATGGGAATTTAGTGAAGGGAGGTAGAGAGAGTCCTGCAGGGAGAGGACGTAGGAAGGATGAATCTTTGCAGTACAGTTTTAAGGAAGGTTTGGCCAGTATGACAGTGCTCTTGAGTCAAACTCATCCATTAGATGGGGCCAGTGCCTCGGTGGCAGTGATGACCCCTCTGGGCTCAGTCACAGAGATGGAAGAAACTCTCAGGCTTTCAAGAAGTGTCGTTTCAGTGTGCATGGGAATGGATTCCGAGGGTCAGCAGCTAGGATCAGAGACCAGTTAAGCTCGGTACAGCAGAGATGTGAATAGCGCATTTCCCTGGATGTCCCATTGTATGGAAAAGAAGATGGCATTGTAAGCGTATAGTTCAAAGTGCTTTTGGCAGGGTCAAACGAGTTCAGTCAAAGGGCATGCTTCAGTGCCTGGCACATAGTGAGCTCTTAGTATACGTTAGCTTTTATTACACTGTACTTCTCACACATCCTGGACTTTGGGCGTAAAACAAATACAGCTCTCATTTCGTATTCATCCCAGGCTGTGCTTGTTGGTCACCAGCACTCATACTTCAATTAAATATACCATTGACTTTACTGCTTTATGAAAATCTTCCAGAGGTAATCAGTGTAAAATCTAGGAAAGTAGGAAAGGTTATTGCTCTATAAAAGGAATAAAGAGTCCACCATTCCTGAATTGAAATCGGTGACCATAATGCTCAACTGTAGTTGGCTTTGTTATTTATTTGTCTTTGGTTCAGGGGAGGTAGCTTGGAACTATAAACCCTCAGGTTTCAGTGGAAAACATCAAGTTTTTGGCTGTAAGACCATGCTGTTCTTGGCATTCCCATGACCCTTCAGCTTCTCCTGACCAAGAAGAGATGAAAAATATACTGTGGTGTTAGGTCGGCCCTTTCTGGTTTTGCACTATTGTGGCTGTCTTCTGCCAGTGTCTCCAAATCAGTCATTCATCGTCCTATGCTTTTCTCCGCAGATGGACTTCACTCTTGCTTCCAGTGGGGTTTAGTCAATAGATTGGAACACGGGAGAGGAAATACTGGTTTACTTATTTCCTTGGATCCCACGTGAAGCTCTGGTTAAGGTCACTACTTCTCTCAAGCCATGGGTACGGGCTGTCTCTCTCACCCCATTTCTTGTATTAGCCTAGGTTTTCACACTGTCTGTGGTCCCCATGTAGCTAGCCCACCCATAGCTTTGCAGTTAATTCCATGGACAGCAGCATCTCAAAGTATTGCCCTTGCCATCTTTTTCTGATCGGCATCCTCACTGTCACACACTTTCAAACAAATAGAAATGTCTTCCTTGGAGAAGTGACGGAGCTCCTTTGAATCAGGCAAAACCAGTCTCAGCTGCTTTGCAAGCCACAGCTCTTCAGTTTATGAGCAGATCTAACTTCACAGAAGTCTTAACTCGACACTGACACTCTCAAGTCTGACACTTTCACGGCAAAGCTTTTAAGAAGCGTTTTGTGAGCAAACTGAATTCCAAAGCCATTTTTAAATATTATCTCTAAATATCCCTTTGAGTTTAACAATCTTTTGTATAACTTCCATTCTAAATATTTTTCCAATTTTTTCATAACCTACTTAAATTTCAGTCCTCATCAATTCTTGTGCCTTTTGTGTGATTAAACACAGTATTGAAAAACACTGATGATCTTTTATTCGTCCCCAATGGAGAGCACTTTTTCTCCTGAAAATGGACTGTTCATCTTTAGTGTTATGATGTATTCCAGTTAAGTGACCAACAAAAACAAACAAGCTGGAGAGAAGAGGAAATAGAAGGAGAAATCAGGAAAAAGAAAGAAGAGGGAGTGAAAGAGAGGTCAGCACCTCACCACATAAACCCACCCATTTCAGCATTCTCTAAACCACTGTCGATCTTCATTGTGCTTAGAGAAATATTTTCAGCCATTATAATTCTATGCTTATTTTTACCTTCCATTTTCAACTAACACTGCAAACATCTTTCCATGTTTTCGTGTAGCTTCTAAAAAATGTGACATAAAGACTACACAATACATCATTGTGTTTCCCTGCCACAAGTTACGTAACCTTGTGTCATCACTGAATATGCAGGCTTTTTCTACTGTATTTGTTCCAAAAGGCTTGACTCTCCTAAGCATTAATAATGGACATCTTTGGCAGTAAGACTTTTGGTTGTGACTCTTTGCTTTGATTTTCCTCTCTTAGGTTTTATTCCCAGAATTACATCTGGGAATTAAAACATTCAAATAATGGTCAGTTCCTAAGACTGATAAGTGTAATACTGAAATGTACAAGAATTTCTCTATAACTACATCTTGACCAGCAAAATGTCATTGATACAGATCTTGTTGATGTTATGCTACTGACTTTTCTGATTTTTTTTGTTTGTTTGTTTGACAGTACAGGGGATTGAATTCTTATGCTTGCCGGGCAAGCACTTGTTCCACTGAGCTATATCCCCAGCCCCAACTTTTTTGATATTGTTTGTGGTCTTGGCTAATGCTCAGCCCCACAAATGATTGATGCTGTTCTGACCCAGAGACTCAGACCATTAACCATTGTAAGTTTTCTTTAGCCTAGGATATTATAACAAAATATTCTGTTTGTACTACATGTCTATATAGGGGCATAAATATGTTCTTAACAGGTATCTTGGTTGCTTTCAATATCAGTTTTACAGTATCCCCATTACAAAGTCACTTATGAAAAGTTTGTGTGTGAGTCTTGCCTGCAGCCATTACTGTTTCCTTAAAAGAGGTTTCTCAGAGCGAAATTATTCCACAAAGGCCTATACTCAATTTTAAGTACCATGACCCATCTTGCTTAATTACTTCCTGGAATGTTTTTAACATACACATTTGAGATTGTTATAGGAAAATGTCCTAATGAACATATTCTTATTAGTATCCAACTATATATATATATATATATATATATATATATATATACATATATATATATATATTTTTTTTTTTTACTATTTGATAGGTAGAAGTAATTTAGTTCTATTACAATTACCTTTAAAATAGCATTGGAGTATCTGAGCAACTCTCTGTACTTGTCACCAGTAGGAATCGTATATTTTTCCTCATTTTCAGCACAATGGGCCTGACAGAAAGTTCCCTTACTCTCCTTATTCTGTCACTGGGGTGACCACACACCCCATAATTTCCCGCTGTCCACGCTGAACAGAACAGGCAGCATAGAAAGCACACAGGGAAATCCTGGCTGGCTGCTAGCTGGTGGTTATTAAAGGGATTCACTACTGTCCCAGTCCCATGCTCCCCAGCATCACTGGGGAATCTAGGCTCATGTGGAATGAGTTACATGAAACACTCTTGACCAGAGGCTCAGGGCATCCGTGGTTATGAAGTGTAGCCTGTCGTGTCAGATATTAAGCAGATGGCTCTGATGCTTGCCAAATATTCCAGCAAACCTAACATACCTATTAGAATCCCCAGAGGTGCCTGCAGAAACTATGCATCTGAAAACAATGTGGGATGCAAAGGGAGAGAGAATTTCCTCTTAAAAATCTCTGCTAAATCCCTTTAAGTTGCTTCCCCCACCTCCTTTTCTTTCTGTTACATCCAGGACTATTGGGAAGAGACATAGTCTATGCGGCTGAAGGGCCATGACACTGCTCAGCTCATCCCTGTGTCTAGGAGATGCATTGCATATCCTTAGGTCACCCACTGCACCCGGCTACCTGTGTGACCCCAAGATCTCTGAATTTCAGTTGCTTCATCTATTGAATTAAAATATGGAATGAGATGAACCATGTGTTTCACGATCATGACAAAACAACCAGGGCAAGCTAACTATATAAAATAAAGAGGTTCGTTTAGCTCACATTTTTGAAAGCTCAAGGGCACTGGACTGACATTCACTCAATTGTGGAGACGGTCTCTTGCTGGTAGAAACTTGAGGCATCACATGGCCCATGCAGAAGACACAGGGAGTGAACATGCGTGCTTATGTGCTGGTGTCTCTCCCTTCTCTTACACAGCCACCAAGATTCAACTTTGTGGGGGGACGTCCTCCTTAAAGATCTCATCCGATTCCATCATTTCTAAAGGCAGCTCCTCTGACAACAACAGTCACATTAACTTCCACCATCTTGATGCCATTGACACTTGACACGGGCTTAAAATCCTGCCTAAGGTCAGGAGAAGAACTGTATTCAAACCACAGTAAAGCATAGCACCAGGAATAAGGTCCACAGGCCAGAGGAACAGAACTACAGGGTCCATGTCCTGTGACTATCTGAAGAGTGCAATGAAGAGCAAGAGATGAGGTCTTCATGTCCGTGCCGCTGTGAACCCCGCAGGAGTTAGCCAGAGCAGTGAGCACAGGGCTCTGCGGGTGTGGTCCTACAGTACACTTTCCCGTGCCAGGGCTTCCCAGGGCTCCCCTCTCCGCTGACAGCCTTCTTCCCGCAGTTCAGGTCTCCACCCACTCCTCTCCCCTCCAAACTCAGCTCCCCTCTCCCCACCATCTTGTCCCAGTAGCCCAGAGGGAAGGCATCCTTCTGCCTTCACAGAGGAGGAAATTGTGACACTTCCTGGTGCAGGCCTAGCAGGAAAGCGTGAGAAGTGGGCACAAACCGGAAGAGTGGGTGCCTAATCACTTAGGGTTTGGCATCATCATTGTGTGGCATTAATAAAGAGCAGACCTCCTGTATATGGCTCTCATTATTCTTGGTAAACTCTGTGCAGACAATATGTCTCCTCATGCCAGCACCCAGAGCAGACTATTCCTGCTGCTGTGATCTCAGGACACCTTGATTCCAAAGATAGCTGCTTCTCTGTGTATAGAAAGGAAACAATACATTAAGGCAGGTGGAAGAGCCTCTAGAGCTCTCATGTGGTATGGTTCCATATCTAAATACCCGCACAGCCTCTAGTGCTCATAGGGCCTTTTGGGAGGTGGCTGGATCTAGGGTGTGTGAATATGGAGTATAGCTGTGTGACATTTAAATTAGTCCCCTAATTGGATTAGCCTCATTCTGGGTGTGGCTGCGTAGATTTACTAAAGAGGGAAGCACTAATCAATAGGCTTGTAGCCTGGATGGAATGTAAAGAGACAGAAAGAAGACACCCTTTGCTGCTTGCTGTTCACTGCCTGTCCTGCCACAGACTCTTTCTCCTCTGCCATGCCGCCCTGCTTTGGAGCCAGCCTCCTATGGACTGAAACTTCTACAAACTGTGAGCTGAAATAAACTTTTTCTGCTTTAACCTGTGGCTGTTGGGTATTTTTTCCCAGCAACAAGGAAGTAAATAAGACATAGCTGTTTACCAACTATTTAAACACTTTTACCACAAGCTTTCATAGAGCACTGTAGAATGAGCCAGTACCTTCCATGAGGTACACAGGAAACAAAAGTAGCAGAACAGAATGCTGGGGCTTTTACCTGGTTGAAGATGTAGACCAGGACAGAGCATGACACTGCATATCAAAGGCTGTGCCAGTGCTTCACAGGTGCCATGGAGATGTTGAATCCTTTTACCCCGAGGACCAGAGAAGTCACTGCTAAGAGGTGATATGTCAGCTGAAAGTCACATAGGCTTCCGTGGGAGGAAGGGACAGGGGAACAATTTGAGCAAAGCATAAAGATATGCCAAGGTAGGTCTGTTTGGGAATTTAGGTTGTCATGTCTGATACTTTTGTGGCTTAAAATGTAGCCAAGATGTAATGGTTGGTATATTGTATCAACTCCAGAAATTTAGAAGTTTAAGGAACTCAGCAGGGGGCCAGGATCCTTACTTTGCAAATATCCTGAGCCTGTATAAGAAGAGGGCAGGGAGATGGTGTGACTGCTACCTACCCCAGGGTGGGTAGCCTGCATCCAATATAAGGGAGGAAAAGAGCCTTGTTTTCCCCCTCTTGCTCTTGTTTTTGCTGTCTTCTACCACCTTGAGCAGCTGCACATATGCCATGCCACCCTGCCTTGGAGCCAGCTGATTACAAACCGAAACCTCCACAAACTGTGAGCTAAATGAAACTTTCCTTCCTTAATTTTGGGTATTGGATATTTTGTCTGAGCAACAAGAGAAAAATAACCAAGACACAAGCACACTGAGTGCCGGAGAAAGAGGCCTGGGTATGCAGCAGTCCCTAAATGCTATTTTGGGAGCATGGGGGTAAAATGACCTTGTGTCCTCTGGCAGCCATGCTGGTGTGCCAGTGGGGAGTGACACCCTTGACCTCACAATGTTGGAACAGCCTCCTGCTGGCCGCCAAGATCACAGCTTGCAACTATCAGCAGAGGGAAGCTCTGGTCCCTCCACCACGTGCCTGCTCTCAGCCTCGGTGTCCCCATCCCTCTGTTTACTGTCATTTTTCTGAACTTCAAAAACCCATTCATGTTTATTAATGAGATCTATAGTGCATCGCAGTGTGACATTTAAAAACTTAAAATTGTTTGAATTAGGAGATTGCCAAGGAAACAAAAATCCCTCCACACGAGAGAAATGCTTTTAATCCTACCAGCTCCCGCAGCTGTGAATGAGAGCTCACGGGTTTTCATACTCCAAAGTATTTTTCACAGGAAGAGGAACCAGTTGCAAAGCATTTCAAACATTAGTTGCTGTTGTTTGTTCAGGTATGAATATGTCAAGGACTTTGGTAGAGAAAGCCCATTGTCTCCAGTGTGGGGATAATATAACACATAAGAGGGTGTGACCCTGCCTGTGTTAAAATGATGCGTGTGCTGGCACAGAGACCAGCACAGAGCAAGGGGAAAGCACAGTTGGTGCCTGATGAGGTGAATGTTGGCTTTAGTTTAAGATAGTTTAGTTTCACTTTTGACCTCAGGTTTCCTTCTCCTCTTCAAGGGGAAGCATCCATCAAAGGCATGAATTCTCCTTTTCTACTTTTCCCCAGCACTGCAAGAAGTATATCATGAACTCAGGTTTAGAAGCTCATTATCTTTGCTTTGGGGATTATGTCTGTCTGGTTTGGCTTTTGTTGCATTATAATAGAAGCACCAACCAAATTTCCCAGGATTTATCTGCAAAAGTTTGGTTTTGGCTCACAGTAAATCCACTGAACATTCAGGTGGCTTCAGCATAGTTGGCCCCTGTGCCACTGGCTCCCACTGTCTGTGTGGCTGGGAGGAGAGGGCTGCAGTGTGGACGCTGGCCCTGTTCCTTTCTCCCCTCTCTACTGGGGATTGATTGAACACAGGGCCTTTGCACTGTACTGCGTAACCATTACCCCTCACTTAGGTCTCCCTGTATCACTGAATTACTCCTGTTGGGTTTGAAACTATGGTGCTCCTGCCTCAGCCTCCCAGATGGCTGCAGTTACAGGGTGAGCTACGTTTTCTAAGCAGACCCCAGTGAGGTTATACTGTACCACAAAGGGCACAGAGTCCCTCAGGAATGCAGCTCATGTAATCACCTCATTTTTCTGTTCTCTTTTGTATGCTGAGAAAATAAAGATCAAGATCCATATCTGATAAGTCACCAGTTGCTCCAAAGCTCTCCCACCCTTTGCAAGAGAAAAAAGCAGCTCCAGCCTAGCTCCCCTTTGCCTCCCAGAATGGGCCAGACCTCGAAGGTCACCCCCGCCCTTATCTTGCTCACCTCACTAGACAGGCCATAGGGACCAGATGTGCCACTGGTCAGCTACAACGGCTGTTCCAGCCCATAAACACACTGCCCCCGAAAAAAGCCTTAAAAACCTCACGCTTTACACAGCTCACTGCTGCCCTGGTCCGCTGGGCAGCCCCACTCCTCACTCCTTTGCTATAATAATTCCTTCTCACGTCAGATGGTCTGGTTTGGTTTGTGTGGGTCGCAGCAACCTAGATCTGGTTAATTGTCCAATCAATATCCATCTATGCTGTGATAAGGTACAATTTTGGGACCATTTTAAATCCAAGTCCGTTTCAGGGCCCAGCATGATACTGACTTACTGATTCAGGGGCTTGAAGGTTGGAAATGACTGGCCAGGGTCACCTGTGAATTGGGACCTAGATGTCCAAGCCCAGATCCATCCTGATACCCTCTCCCAGGAATGAGGCTTATGACTTCGTGAACCTAGGACCAAAGAAAAAAGACATCCACAAAGGAGTCCTCACATTTTCTCATGTAAGAAGTCTGATGAAATCTTTAAGGCTTTTAAGAAATAATTTTCTAGCTTCTACCCAGAACAACTTCAAAGATTTAAGGTATTAATTTCAGTCGGAGAATCTTGTTACTTACTCAAAACCTTGGTCCATTAAAGAGAGAGAAACAGAGACACAGACAGAAAAAAAGACAGAGACACAGAGAGACACAGAGAAAGACAGAGATAGAAAATGACAGAGAGACAAAGAGACAGAGTCAGAGAGATAGAAATAAAGAGACAGCAAGAGACGGAGAGACAGAGAGAAGCGGAGGCAGAGAGACAGAGACAGAAAGACAGAGCAAGACAGAGAGAGAGGCAGAGGGCAGAGGCAGAGAGACTCACCCAGAGGCCGAGGCAGAGACAGAGAGAGGCAGAGACGCAGTGGAGGAAGGGGACACGCAAGAGCGGGAAGGAGGCAGGAAGGGGAGAGGAGGGGAGGAAAAACAAAACTCCCCTCTTTCTCTTCCCTAGAACTTAGAGCATTTTAGAACTTGCAAGGATTTAATATGTCATCTGGTTCTATGACACTGTGTGTGTGACTAGGGAATGAAGCCAGCCAGAGACTTCACACCGAGCCATATTCCTCAGCCTTTGTTTGTTTGGAGACAAGGTCTCCCTCCATCACCCAGATTAGCTTCAGGTTTGTGATGACCCTGCTTCAAGCCTCTCCGGCCCCCGGGTTTTCAGGCATGGATCACAGTAGCAGCTGGCCGAAATAGTTTAAAGAAGAAAATCTGACATTCAGAGAGGTGAAAAATGACTGTCTGAAATCACAGAATGAGTGACTAGCTCAGCTAAACTCTGTGTAGCACTTCCTGCAGCCCTCTGGCATGTTGTCTACATAAAGAGGCAGCTCAGATTAGAGGAGCCCTTGCGGGCCATCCTCCGCCCCAGGCCCAGAGGCTGAAGCTCAGCACGGACACAAAGGCCTTCGGTCTCTATGCTCTGGCAGCCCCGCCTGATGCAGTTCCTGGACCTGGGCCAGCAAAGCTGAGCTCCAGGTACTGTTCAGCAGCCTGCAGTGAATGGGAGGAGGGCGGGGCGGGGCCAAGTGAGTAGCAATCCTGCACCACACATCACTGAGAAATCCCTCTAGGCTGGTAAACAGCTCCGAGTGCCCTACTGCTGACCAAGAATGAAACACTGAGGTGAAGCGAGTTCCTCATTGCGCTGCACCGCCTTCTTTCTCCCAGCTGCACAGTTGCCTGGGGGGGGGGCATTTTCTCTGGTGCTTTGGTAGAAGAGGAGACTCAGGTCTGATTAGCAGACGGTGCTGCACAGAACACAAGCACCACTCGGAAGTGGACAGTGAAGGCGGCAGCCATTTCTAGAACCTTCCCAAAGGGCAGGAAGAAAGAGAAACCCTCTCAGTGGGAATAGTCTTGGTCACTGAACCTGGTTTTACACTTTGGTTTGAAGAAAAAAGGGCCAGACAATTATTTTACATTAATCCATGGGCCTTAGAGCCATAGGATGGATCCAGTGTTTGGAGTTTGAAAAAAATAGTCTCCATTCACATTTCTCTCTCCTCCACTGGGCCACAGGCTCCTGCAAGATAAGGCCACCGTGGGAGCCACTCATGATGAACTAGAATAAGGATAGAGAGGCCCAAACTGTAAAAAGGGAAGCTAGGCCTTGATGGTCTGGGGAGAAGAGAACCTGAGGCAAAAAAAATCAGGTTGTACTGGTTCCACTTGTCCATCCCCTGCAGGGCAGGAGTTAGAAAGTAGTCCTAGGCTAGAGAAGTGAGCTGTTGAAACTGTGAATGCTGTCTTCAGAATTATGGAAATCTCTCTAGAGGTCCCTGGATATGGCCAAGAGTTTTCCTCGAAAGGGCCCACTGATCTGCTTCTTCTGTGTACTCACCCTTGGGCTCTTTGAAGACTTTCAGCCTGTAGTTTGAGGCTCACTAGGCTCTTTCTTTGAACCTTAGCAAGGTGGGATAATCCCTTCAAAGATGTCCCTTCTCCAATCCTTGGCACCTGTGGCCCTGTTGCCTTCTATGGCTAAGGGACTTTGCAGATGTTGTTGGGGTAAGCATCTTGAGGTGAGCAGGTTTTGCTGACTTAGTGGGGTGGGCCCTGTGGGATTACAATGGCTCTCATGATGGGGAAACAGATCAGGGTCTGTGAGAAGGTGATATGGTGTGCGATGGGCTCTAGAGGTTAGAAAAGACCATATACATGATGCTTCTCCAGAGCTGCCAAGAGGAACAGATTTTTGCCAACTCTGATTGTAGCTCAGAAAGACTGATGTGGGGCACCCATATTTCAGAAATGTGAAGCAAATTTGCATTGTGTAGGGTGAGTTTCTGACAGTGAGTCACAGTGGCCATGGGAAACCCATACAAGTTCTTGTGTTATATTTTCCTGAGTTTGTGGAAGCCCATTGATGGATCTGGTCCTTTACAAGAAGACATGCTGGTTCCTCATTGTTATATAAAGGATCCAGAGATAGCCTCTGTGTTCTGTCCTCTGAATCGTTTACTTCTTCATGGGAAGCTGACACCTACCTCATCTCAAAAGCCATCCAGACCCAAATTCTAATTTTCACACAGTCAATTATTCTAAACACAGCTAAAATAAGCCATTTAGAGCTGCCCTACTTTGCACATTCCAGGAAATCTCACCAGACAACTGTTAAGCTGAGAAGGGGTCCTGTAATAATAAGTTTAGAAGAAGCAGTTGCTACTCTTGGTAGCTCTCCATCTTGCTTCTGAGTGACATTTAGACGCAGGCCCCACTGTCATCCCCCTTTGCCTGGAAGTTCCTTGATTCCCATCCTTTCCTGAACTGTTCTCGTCATGCCCTAAGCCCTAAGCCTCTGGATGGTGCACACTGGAAACACTTCTTTTGTGCAGCTTTGTCCAGTGCCACCTTGTAAGACTTGTTAAGTTTTATAGTCTCCCAGGATTACACATCTCCCCCATCAGCCCTGATTCCACTGAACCCTCTATACTTAGAAGCCCCCACCGAGTGAAAACACCCAAAGACCCAGAACTTATTTTAAACAATTGCACTCATCAAAAGAATCTAGCCAATCTCTAGGGTGATGTTGTAATTCATTCTCCACATCTATGACCAGTTGGATATTGTATAAAGAGAAGAGATTTGTTTGGCTCACTCTTTTAGAGGCTGCACTGACTTCTCATGGGGGCCTTTCTGCCACATCATGACCTGGAGGGAGGCATCACACAGAGACAGAGCAAGCTGTTAGCTCACGTCTCCTGCTCTCTGGTAAAGCCAGTAGTGTTACTATGAGGGTCCAGCCATGAGGTCATCTTCTGCTGATCACCTCTCAAAGGTCCCCACTTGCAAATACCATCAGCGTGAGCTTAGGGGTTACGTTTCCAAGTGCAATGTGAACTTTGGAGAAACACATTCAAAACACAGAAGTTCTCAACCTCTCTCTCTCCAAGACCATGGACATTTGTGGAATTAATCCTATGGATGAAGTTAAACATGGAATCTCACTTCCAACAAAGTAATTAGTGTTTTCACTTGGTATCTAGAAGGAAGTTTTCTGGGAGATACACTGACAACTGCTCAATAAATAAACCACTACCAGATATGAACTAAACAAAAACAATGAAACCTTCAGGTCCCCCTTCCCATTAGTTTATATTTTGTTTACTTTTAATGAAGAATACCTGCTTTGAGGAGCTCATCTTTTTAGTAATTATTTTGATCAGTTAGGTTAGCTTTGCGCAACTCAGGATTAGGAAATTTAATCAAACAGAGCTGATGGAGACATGGGGTCAAGTTCCAGTCTGGAAATAGTTGACTGATGATGCCTTTACCCTGAGGTTATGATGTTGAACATTTTACAGGTAAATTGAAAACAACATGATTTACAGAGGCAATAATGTTCTTCCCAAGTAAGTGAGACTGAAAAGTCTTGTACACAGTTGTTTAAATTATGAGTGTAAGTGACTTATTTGGTTTGAAGCTAAGTCACAAGTCAGGCACACAAAAATGGGTATAATTATGTTGCTTCACATTAGGTAACATTTATTTCTCATCTATAAACAGATGAATAGTGCATCAAGTGGAAACTGAAGTTGTCATGCAAAAGTGAACATAGATTGGGTGCTTTTATAAAAATTGTTTATGCATATATTTCAAGAGATTCAAGAACATGGTTGACATATACAACCACTTCCTTGTAACTAAATTCAAAGTTCAAAGACAGCCTAAGACTGAAGCTTTCCCCCTTTGAGGGGATATAGATAGTTACAGATAATATAGACAGACATATAGATACAGTTTTTGTACATGTGTTTGTATGTCTATATACACTGTATATTATATATAATTATATCATCGTATGTTACATATCATATATAATTGTATAAAATATTTCTATAACAGTCTATTGTTTTACTTACATAATTCTATATATAAAGACACATATATAATTGTATTAAAATATGTTGCATAAAATTAGACATTTTAATCCTTCTAAATACACAATTCAAAGTTATTCATTGTACATTCATCACTACTATTTCCAAAACTTCTTCATTGACCAAATAATAGCTTGAAGCTTACTAAGTAGTTAACTGCTTATTGCCCCTGCCCACTCACTGGAGATGGAATCCACTTTCTGTCTCTACGGATTACCCCACCCTGGATGTTTGCCTAAGTGGACTCAGACAGTAGGTGTCCTTTGGAATGTGCTTAAGTTTATTTTACGTTATATCTGAGTGCCATCACTATTCACACCTGAAAACGACTAGTACACGGGTCTGACATAGATTTTACATCCAGTCATCTGTTGATGTACACTTGAGCTGTTTATACGTCTTGACAACAGTAAATAAGAATGACTACATTTTAGCATATATATAGATACTGCTAAGGTAACCCTAGAACTTTAACATTCCTTAAGCACCCCTCTTTCTGGGTGAGAGGGGAAGGGTTAAGTAGGATTCTGCATTTGCAGAGCAAAGCAAGTGACTTTTAAAGGAATATCTTCAGTACAAATAAAATAAAATTGGCAGCTAATAGAAAAATTCATCGTTTTACATTCTTGGAAAACAGCTAGCAGCTTTCTGTTATCAAAAAGAGTAAATTTTCTTCTTACTGGAAGCAATTTTCTTTTACATCTTTCTTTAAAAAGTGTTGTCAGCTGTATCCACCATGTACAGAGAAGAAAGGACCAGAGAAGCCACCCAATCTCTCCTTTTTATTATTTGAGTATTTCAGGAAAGCAGCATGACCTTCATCATCCTGATAGTTTAAAAATTGCATGCATTTGCAGCAGAAAAAAAGCAAAATATGTTTTTCCTTCTCTCACTTCACTCCCCTACCACTGTTTCACACTTCTAGCTAGTAAATGCAAGGTGTGATAGAAAAATTACGATGAATACTTAAATGTAAAAAAAAAATACATGAAAAGACACTGCCATTAAGGCCCTTCACAATACTCACCCTCGTTCCAAAGACATTTATCCCATTGCTCCTGGTGCTTTGTGAAGCGGTTCCGGAAGTCCCTTTACCCAAGCGTCTTTAGCTGTACTAGTGTGGCTGTCTCAATGTCCTCAGTAGATTCAAAGGTTTACCTTGCCTGGTTAATTTGATATTAGGGAAGAGCCAGGAGTCTCTCAGTGTCAGATATGGTGGAAAAGGTGGGCAAGGACCATCACAATGGTTTTAGAAGCTTGCCCTTTCGTTGGCTATCAGTCATCAGCAGCATTCACCACCACGGTTTTGATCACATGTCAAAAAGACACTTGTGTGGGCTTTTTCCCACACTAAGCATATTTCCAATTTAAGTCAGACACTAATCACTTTGGCTATAGAATTTAATTCAATTATGACATTCTTAGGAGGTAAAAGTCAGATCCCACAGGTAAAGGCTTCCACCCCAGATGACCATGCCTACTGCAGACGTCCTTTGAAGGCCAGGTGTCACCTGTGTCTCTGGTCCATTGGCTACAAGTTAAAGGTTCCTACCCACTTCTCCTCTGGTTTAGCAGTTTGCTAGAACAGCTCACAGGACACATGAAAACAGCTTCTTTTCCTGATGGAAACATATAGCTCAGCAGCAGCCCAATGGAAATGATGCCTGGGCATGGGCTAGGTTCCATATGTGCACTGTTTCCTCCTTCTGGGTCATAATGGAGACTTGCTCAGGAGGCTTGATGAATGAAATCACTGGTCATCAGTGAAAAACTCAGCTTTCAGCACCTCTCTCCTTCCCCAGAAGACCAGGGGAGTGCAGAGAAGGCTAGGGTTAAAAGTTTTACTTCCTAGCCATAAGTTGGTTACCTTGGCAAAGACCCACCAAACTTTGGCTGTGTTGAAGCTTCGGAGAAGTCGCTTCATTCACACAAACTCAAGTGAGGCTTGTTTTAAAGAATCAAAGACTCTCTTATCCCCTTTATTGCTCTTAATACTTAGGAAAATTCAAGGGCTAATGATTGCTAAACCAGAAACATGACTGAAGACCAAATCATAGTATATATTTCATGTTATCTCCTTATAGTTCATTTGTTTATGACTTTGATTTATGTGAACATTTATATTTAGAGGTGCAAAATGTCTCTTAGACTGCATAGGTATTAATCTTGACATTCACATGGTTTAATAGCTAAAGGAATATTCTATTGTCAAGAATGTAGTCAGTCTCCAAAGAGGGTCCCCCAGTGACCCATACCTGCTGGAGGAATTTACTGAAGGAAAAACTGAGTAATAATCTGTTGTCAGTAGTATGCTCCCACTTACAGAACTCTTCAGTGAATCTCTGAAAAGTGTATTAAAGGAACAAAAATTATAGTCTATGGAGTGTCTACCATGTGCCTGGCTATGCTCACAACTTTTTAAATCCTCAGTTCTTTACATAAAAATCTAATTCTCATTTAGCACCGTGAGAAACTGACCCTCCAAAAATAGTTAACCAAATTTGCCCACTGCCACCCAGATTCTACATGATAGTGCCAATACTTAAAACCTGGTTTTCTTGCTGAAAAGACAAACAGATAAATAAAGGAAAAAAATGTAACTCACAGCTGAATTGGATACTTGAAGTGCAAATCAGAACTAGGTACAGTCTTTAATTGTGTGGAAAATGTAAATTGCTACTAAAGATAGAACCTCTAAATTAAGGAAAAGTGAAATGGAATCTGCCATGCATTTTCTTCTGAATGCTATATGCAGCTTTTAATATCCAATGCTAAATGTCTCAGTAACATTCTTTACTGAGTGACACATTGTCCAAGAAGCTCGGTAGTTGGGCCAGGGTTTACACTTTCCGTTTTCCAAGCTAAGCCCACCTTACTCCACACTTTGTTCTAAGTGTATCTTTTCCTGGGCTTTGGTTGAGCTGTCCCCAAATTCCGAGGCAGCAGTAGAGGGCACATGCCTGCATTCTACATATGGAACAAGGGGCTTTGTGTAAAATCACTTCATCTGTGTCACACATGATCAACAGATTGCACTAAAAACTGTCAAATGCCTTAGGCCAAAATAGTTGAAATTACATAGCAGACCCAAGGACTTACAATAATGATAACTTACATTTGTGTAATGGACTTTAATATTGTGAAAGCTTATACCTATATTAATCACCCTTTTTAAGTATGGCCAAAGATCCATTAAGCAAGTGTTCTGTCCATTTTATTGTGAAAGAACAGTCAGGAATGCCAGTTAGTCTCCAAAGAGGAACCCAGTGAACCACACACCTCCTACTCCTCAGCACTATAGGGGGTCCTTTCCCACATGGAGCCTGGGCCGGCCTGTTGAAACAATAGAATGTAGCAATCATTTCTCTTAAGTAGCATTTACATCTGCTACTCTGGTCTTTCAGAATATTCTGGGATAAACCAGCCAGTTTAGAAAAGTCCCCCACCAATACACCTCAATCAGCTCAAGTTGGCCACATGGTTGCAGGGAGAGACAGACACTGACTGACTACCTAGCTTTCAGTTGCCGCTGTCATTCCAAGTTAGGTACCAACCAGTGATTAAAGAAGACATCTTCTCAGGTCAGCCTTCAGATGACTTCTCCCTGGTCACCATCTCACTACAGATACGTGAACCCCAAGTAGCCCCTGCCCAGCAGAGTCCATGCTGCCCACAGAACCACAGGGACTAGTAAATTGCTATAAAGAACATCAAGTTTTAGGGTGGTTTGTTATACACACATAAGTAACTGATATACCATATCTGCTTAGAGTTTATTGTTTTTCCCTCCACACCAAAACACTACTAAATGAGGAGCATAACTTTAATCGGCAACTCCCAGCTGAACTTCTGCCATGTGCGAGGCAGCAGAATCCATAATAAGAAATGGGTTTTTACTTGTGCTGTGCGTGATGACCACAGACGCACTGACCCACAGTGCGGTAGAGTGGCTTGCAGGTTGGAAAATCTGGGAAAGATAGAAACCAACATGTTGACACTTGTTATCTCTCAATAATCTTCCATGAAGACTCTGGTTATTAAACAGTACATCTGCATTCCTTAGGTAACACAAAGCTGTACATTTTATCTGTTTTCAAGAGAGAGTAAGTCAAGATGGATGGGCTGGTAAACAGATTTGTCTTTGTATCAGTAACCCATCACGTAACAAGTTACTTTAAACTTAGCAGCTTTATATATATATATATATATATATATATATATATATATATATATACTTACAGTGACTGATTAAATTAACAAAGGTTTATGACAATAAAATACACATTGTCATTAATCCCCCACAAGATACTCCCCCTCACTTCAAACACACCCATCCTATCCTTTTTAGTACTTTCTGAAGCAGTTCTGGATTCCTGTGTCTTTATTAGTGCTGTCATGGCGGTCTTGGTATCCTGAATTGATTCAAAACGTTTATGTTTCACTGTCACCTTGACTGTGGGAGACCCTGAAGCCACCTGATACTAGATCTGTTGCATAGGGTGGATAATGGGGACACAGTGTAATGGTTCCTTGAGCCTGTCTTTCCTCTGAATGGTATTATCAGCAACATTCATCAT
>PVLD010001112.1:38587-108534 GCA_004027595.1 Dinomys branickii
ACACACACACATATATATATATATATATATATATATATATATACACACACACACACACACACACACACACACACACACATATGTGTATATATATATATATCCAATTTCAGTCTATGTGGGTCAGGTCCAAGCACACACTGCTTGCTCTGCTTTAGTCTGCCCTGCACCAATCAAGGCTTAAACCAGAAGTGTTTCTTATCTAGAGCTCTGGTCCACGCTCACAGGTTGTTAGAAAAACACAGTTCATTGCTTTACAGGATCGAGGTGTTTCTGCGGACGCTGGCTGGGGGGACTGTCACAGGCTCCTGCTCATCACAGCCTTTCCTGCAACAGCCTCTCCTAGGCCTCTTCCATATACGGAGGCCTCCAAAGCCGAAGAAGATCCCTTACTTCCTCTCCATCTTTTCTCTCCTTTCTTTCTTTCAGTAAGTGTATTGATTCATATGCACATAAAGTTGCCTCATCTCATCAGCATCAATAAATTAATCTAACCAGAAGAGTAAATATCTCATTTTATTTCCAAATTTGCTCATACTGGAGGGGAGGTTTTGGGCAGGTTGTGTATTCTAAGGGGATCATTCTAGAGTTCTGTCTACTAGTCTTTGTGCTAAATCTACCTAAATTCTGGATCTCTATTCTTTATTTTTGTTCTCACTAATGCCATAGGAAGTGTGTTGGAGAAGGGATGCTCTTCTGCATCGAAAGGAGGTTATCTTGCTTTCTATCATTCAGTTCACAAACTATTCTTTCCATCTACCTTTCTGCCTACTTCCTGTTGGGACATCCTGGGAAGACCCAGGATGTTGAAATCACGAGGAAGAACATTCCAAGTGAAATACTTAGCATAGAAATAGAGATATAATTCCATGTAGCATAAGAGGGAGAAGGGCATTCATTTTTGTGGGATCCAGAAATATTTCACAATGCTGAGGCCTGGCCTTGAGGCAGATAGTATTTTGACAGTGTGATAAGTCAGGAAAGCCTATTTGATTATAATTTTAGCTACGATTGTATGTGCCAGGTGATAATAAAACATCATTTTCTGCTGTCTCTTGTTTACCTAGAAGAGTTACAACAACACTATGAGTTGGTCCTATTATCTCATGAAATATAGAGAAAAGACAAAACTGTGAGGTGACTCCCAGGATCGATGTCCAAAAGCAAAGCCTGAGACGGCCAGTCCCATATTCTTGGGAAAATCACTTACTGAGGATGAACTTGCAGGATAAACAGCATGGCAATGGGGATAAGAACAAAGTATGGCAGGTAACAAACATGGTTTTACAAGAAGTCCAGCCTCATCCTGGTCTCAGGAAGCACTCTAACATGGAGGTTTGTCTGTTTGCTCCAGTCCCCACTTCCCAACCCACTTTAATGAGACATTAGTCACGTGGTACTCACAGGAAAGTGGTTATAAGCTTCCAGGCATGTCCAGGTAAGTCAGCTCCTGCTCACTAAGGATTCTCCTTTAGAAAATGGTCCAGCAGTGAGTGATAAGCAGTCATTCCTTCTGAGAGATGTGGGTCTGGACTCTACTGCAGAAAGTGGGCTCCAGATAGAGCCCCACTAGCAATGTCTACCATCACGTAACTGGCACTTGAGTGATGGAACAAAGAGAATGAGTCTTTGCTAACTGCTTCAAAAGTAGGTGGTCTGCCTCCCATAGTTCCTAAATGCTTTCCATCAGACAGCCACATCTACACTGAATTTTTAGTTCTACCTACTTCATTTCATTGAATTTTCCCCCAAACAGAGTAAAGTAGCCACCCATTTTCATAGAAAAGGCAAAGAAGGCTCTTGGAGAATGGGAACCTCAGGCCACGTGACCATTAACTGGATTTCCATCCTAGTCTCCTGGCTCTAATGCCTCGTTCTTCTTTTTCTAACCTATTTCAGGAATTTGGACAAGACGGAGTAAAGATCTTAATGTCCAGGTAAAGAGCCAAAGGTATTTTTAACATCAAAATACTTCAGACAAGCAAAGAAAGTAGATGATACCTGAGGCCCTGGTCCCCTTTCATTGTTCTCCAGGGCAGGGCTCTCTGGTCTGGTCTGTAAAGCAAGCTGAGGTACCCTCAGTGAGTTTTCACCAGTAGGAGTATGTTTTCCTACATCCCTCGTCTATCAAGTGCCAGCTACATTCAGTTGAAGATCCCCTTGCACCCATCCTATTGTCTGAACTACCTCACACCCTGGGTACCTGTACGCATCCTTCTCAGGCTCTCCCTTACTGAGAAACTCATGCTTTACTTCTTTCTTCCCTTACACACAATTGAATGTACAGAAGAATATCAGAGCTGGCATGTTAGAGAAAAACTCCCTTTGCAACCAGCAGTGGCTCTGTCCTCACAGGCAAACCTTTTCATCGCCAAGTTTCCTCTTCTGTAAAATCAGCATGCTATTTCCTACTTCTCCAAATGCTTATGTGGGGTAGAAGCAACGTATTTAAAATACCAAGCACTTAGCAGGTGTGTAATAAATGATAGTTATTTTTATGCAACAGAAACACCTGCCTAGGAGCAGAAGACACATGGATGCCTGCTAAGTAAGCTTCCTGCACCCCACCCTTGGAAAGCAGCTGTCAAGACCACAAGAACCTGACAAGCAGGAGCTGCTCAGTGTGTTTAGTGCATCAGGCCTGCCTGCTAGACACAATCTTCCCAGTATCTCCCCACCTTCTTCCCCTCCCTATTGTCCATGAGTCCTCAGGCTGTCCTGACCCAGTATGACAACACCACTGTGTTCTGTCATCTGACTCTGGGGCAATTCCTGCATTAAGCCTTCTTTCCTGGTAAAAGGCAGTAGACCACAAGTCAAGTACTCTGGTCAGAGCTCCTTATGACCTTTGGAAAGATTGTTCATCTCTTACTATTTCTCAAATAATATTCTGGGAAAAGTCTCTGCTATACCTTACCTTTGTTATACTAGGTGGCCACTGTCCCTGTCCCTGGATAACTATGTGCTCAGAGTAAGCGATAACCCTTTCTTTTTGCTAAACAAATGACTTGCAGATATGACATCCTTGTGAGTGTGTGTGTGTATGTGTGGTGCTAAAGTTTGAATCTATGGCCTTTTCACTGAGCTATGTTCAAACCTTTTTTATTTTATTTTTATTTTGAGACTGAATCTTGCTGAAAGGATCAAACTTGATCTCCTGACTCAGAGTGCTAGGATTTCAGGTATGCTCTGCAATGCCTGCATATGACCATCTCTTATCATCTGCTTCCTCCTATCACATGGCTGCTCAATTCATCCCAGGGGAATAGCTGGATTCCTGTCAAGCTATGGAACACAGCTGCTCTGCCCAGTCTGCACACAGTGCAGTGTTTCCCTTCCCTGCCTAGCCCCTCTATGCTCTTTATAAAATGAAGAACAAACACTTAATGACTATGATTTCCTCTTGCATTTTACTTTCCTCTTCTTACAGAACTAAAGCCATGTTTGGCCCAGAGTAGGGACTCTAAAGGAAAAGAAAAAACAACATTAATGAAAGGTGGTGACCTCTGGCTCTGTCCCTAGGAGCAATAGGCCTGCTGAGCACTGGTCTCTTTCCTCCTGCTCATCCCTTAGACTGAGCAAGAGTATTCCAGGGTAGAAGGAGCAAGGAGGCCTGTGTATCATCACTTTTCCTCATCTAACCAGTTTCCAGGCTGGGTGCTGATAACCACGCAACGCTAACAGGATTTCAGCACTATCTGATTCTTGAAGGAAGGAGGGGGCAGGTGCTGCTCTGATTCGGTAGCATCAAGTACTGTGAATGTTCCAATTCCCATGCTCAGCTGCTCTCAAATGCCTCTCTGGAAGGACTCACCTGGAGGTCCCCAGACTGCCCAGGAGCAGGAACCTGATTCCTTCCAGTTAACAACTGTCTTTATTAATAAAACTGGGCTTAGGCATGTTCAGTGCTATGGTTCAGATCTAGAGTATCCTCCCAAAGTTCTCATGGGTTCAGAGAGGCACTTTTAGAAGATGATTAGATTATAGGGGTGCTATGTGCATTAGTAGATCATTAGTGGGTAAATTCATAGCTAACTGTGCAGTTAGGGAGTGAGGCCTGGTTGGAAGAGCCGGGTCCCTGCAGTTGTGCCTTTGGGAAGTGTATCTCCCTTCCAGTATTCTCCCTCCTCTCTCTGCTTCCTGGGTGCCATGAGGTGAGCAGCTTTCTTCCACCTGTTTTTAAGTCATTGCTGCCTTGGAGCCAGCCAACCATGGACGGAATCTGCTGAACCATAAGGCAAATGAAACCTCTGCTCCTTTGTGTGTGTTTGTGTTGTGTCTCAGCAGTGGGAAACCTGACTAACACACTCAAAAAGAACCAAGTGGCATCTGTCTCCAAAGTTGCTGCATTTCACAACTACCAGAATGGGCCTGGTTCTGATAACCCATGGGTGCTGATAATGTAATAAGTATCTTCTGAGTAAAACCGCACCAGGATGAGATTTAAACACCTGGAAAAAGGTCTGAAGCCCTGGTTTCTTATTCCTTTTACCATTCCAGTGATTACCTGGAGTTATACCAAAAATGAGTGAGTTGATATTATCACTGAGATCCCTGATCCTCTTCCAATGGCAGGTGTGCAGGAATATTCCCTTAATCAAGACCTTATACCCTATAAGCCATCAGTGAATTAAATATTCATCCACTGATTATTTTACACTGGATCACCCCATTTCATCAACTATGCCATTCATCTAGCAGCTGTATCGTGTCCCCAGTTCTAGTCCTGTTTCCTCCATTCATACACATCACCCCTGGCTGAGACAGTCCTAACTGAAACCACAACACCCTCATTAGACAATAAGAATTCATAAAAGGTAAAAGAAAGCATCTTCTTTTTGGCATCAGAGATCCTCCTTTGACTTTCTTTTTAGTTATTGCATTTTTAAGCAGTCTGTGGAACTTGATTGAACCTTTCTTGGCTCACTCATTCTTCAGCTCTTAAATGACTACGGTAAAAGCAAGCTCCCATGATGTGCTGCAGAGGGAAGCACTCTGAGTATTGCAAAGCATCGCATCCACCAGAAGTCTCCTATAAATATTTCCCTCCTCCTTTTGGGGAGATAGAGGGTTAATGACAACCTGAATGGGTTCCAAGGGGGAAACATTCTTTCTGCTGTCCCTGAAAGGCCTGGGGTGGAGCACGGGCCAGCCTGAGGTCAAGGCAGGATGGGGCTGCCAAAACACAACCAAGGGGACTCACTTCCCTGATAAGGCTGCTGAGGCTATGCAGGCTCCTTCTTGTCCTTCTTCCAGCTCAGCACAGTCTCGCAGTGGAAGACTTTTTTGTAACAGGGTAGAAAAGTCTGGTCAAGTCAGGAAGAACTGCCTCTGACCCTGAGGTTTTCCTTTGGAGTTTAGAAACATCTCTGTAGAAATAAATAAGTAAACTATGCCTTGGCTCTAAGTGGATTTCAAGTCCTGCCTTGCAGTCAATGTGACCTTGGTCAAGGTCCTCATGTTCTTGCACCCCTTTCTTCTTCCTTGAATTTGCCACAGTCATTCCTTCACCCTGAACTTGCCTGTGGGAAATTTTAGTGACATCTTAGGTGTAGGAGACTATTAATAATAATGCCTACTTCTCTTCCTTAAGCATGAACTCTGCCAGGAAATGGTTTTATTTAGCTTGCTGCTATTTTCTGTCTCATTGTAATGAATGCTTTATTTTCATTAGATTAAAAAACCCCAGTGTATGCAACTATACAAGGAAGCCTGGCTGAGGAGTTCATGAGAAAGCTGCAGGTTAGATGGATTTGTGTGACCATGTCCCCGCGAAGGGGCAGGAATGAAATTCTCCTTTGAGGGTGTCAGTGCCAGGCCTGCCTTATGCCCTGCCTTCTGCTTGCCCTTTTCACTTCTTCGCTTTAACCTTTGGGAGCTAAAAATATCTTTCCCTTCAGGATTTCAAATTTGGAGTTGATTTTGAAACACCCACATACTTCCATGTCAGTAAGCATGGGGTATATGTCCATAAATCCGTATTGAAATTTGGGGACATAAAGTATCCAAGTAAGCAAGGCTATATGGCGATCCAGGCTACCCCTCCTGTTGGATTTTCATAAGACTTAAACGATAGCAACAAACACAGTTTTGCAATTTTTGTGCTCTACTCAAAGTGGCTTTCTGGAGATCAACTAGCTCCTGCAGTACAGTATGCAAACTCAAGATCATTTTGAAAGCCAAGGGTTTAATCCTGCTAGTGGTGGATTTTGTTCATTACTGAAATCAGAACTACATGCAAATACTCTGTGAGGCAAAGTTAGATCATAGAGAACTTCTTTCTTTTTAGTTTATCTTCTTCTCTATACTTAATTTCTCCTAATCTGAGTTTTTACATAGGGTTAGAATCCACATGCTGGATTTTATTTGGAATAGATAAAACTGTCACCTCCAAAAATAATAAGGCATCTCAGGGAAAGGAAATCTGATGCAAGGAAAAAATAAATCTAATCAGCACAGTGAGACATTAAAAATTAAAAGAGCGACCCAGAAAGGAGAGGCCAGAGAAATGACCGTAAGAGCCATGGAAAATGTCTTCTTTTGAAGTAACGAAAGAAGACAGACACCGGAATAAGTGCCACATAGCCAGCTATTCTGAGTTGGGGGGCAAGATAATTATATTAAAAAAAAAGACAGCGTCTCCAGAAAAATCTTTTTTGTTTTTCCCCAGTGAAATAGTTTTAGTTCCTTCATAGAGAGACATATATTACACAATGTTAACAACCATGAAAAACAATACAAAATGCCCTCCATTTAACAAGTAGAAAAATATAACTAGTATATATGGCAATTGTGAATCTAATACTGTACAGAAGTAATTTATGGATTTTACAAATAAATTATAGTTTAAATGCCCTTTTTAAAATTCTTTCTCCCCCCTAGATATACAGCAGAAGTTACAGCATAGGAAACGTCCCGAGCCTCTCTTCTTAGAAGTCAGTGCCAGTCAAATGTTCTGCCCACGAGTTCGAAGAATTTCTTATTTGGCTCGTGAAAATACTCGTGCAGTTTATTGAGTAGCTTGGGGTCCACTTGCGGGTGTGCCCGGCCTTTGGACTCGTGTAAGCAGCGGTCCCTGCCGCTGTCCCGGAGGCAGTAAAAGCCCTTGGTTTTGTTAAAGTAGAAGTTCGAGGCATTGATCTGGGGAGCCAGCCGGAGGAACCTCTCGACCTTCTGGATCTCGGGGAAGGGGTCCCTGATGAGGCGGTCGCCGTCCACGATGTGGATGCGGCGCAGGGGGAAGAAGCGCAGCCAGTTCTGCATGTGCACGTAGTAGAGGCTGCGGTTGAGCGCCTTGTAGTCCACGTTGAGCCGGCCGTCACGCACCAGAAACTCCTCGATGGACGGGTAGGGCTTGTGCTTCTGCATGTGGTTGTAGAACACTTGGGTGTAGTCGGACAGCACGCGCTCCGACGGGTCCCGAAGGATGAGCAGCAGCCGGATAGCTGGGTTCATGCTGTGGACTCGCTCAGGCACTTTGGGCGAGGTGAAGTAGGCGGGCGTCTTCTCCACCGTGAGCTGGTGCGGGGTGGAGAAGGGCATCTGGCTAAGGTACCAGCCCAGGCCCAGGCTGTAATGCTCCTCCCAGTCGAAGAAGTGCACCTCGTTCTCGGCGGCAGCCACGTCGGGGTGCAGGCTCAGCATCTCCAGCAGCGCGCGTGTGCCACCCTTGCGCACCCCGATGATGATCGTCTGGGGCAGCTGCTTCACAGAGCCATTGGCGGCCACAGAGTCTCGGAGGTCATCCTGCAGGGTTCCCGCTTTCCGCAGCAGCTCCTGCTGGCTGGGCTCCGACCCTGGGACGGCAGGGCGGGAAGGCACCAGCTGGGACTGCGCCACCAGCAGCACTGCGCCCAGGAGCAGTGCGGCCATGCTGGATACCCGGGGGGCTTCACTGGGCCTCACGTCCCAGGGGCATGAAGCACCGCGCAGGGAACACCTCCGGTCAGGGGCTCATGGGCGTTGCAGGCTGCCAATTACTGAGGGGAGGAAGGGAGAAAATATTAGTCCAAAACGTGGAGACTGGTGCAACTACTGTGGAAATCAGTGTGGAGATTCCTCAAAAAGCAAGGATTAGAGGTCCCATTTGATCCAGCTATTCCCCTTCCGGGTGGTTCCCCAAAAGAATTAAAAACATCTTACCACAGCCATATGTGTACACCCAAGTTTATAGCACCACAATTTGTAACAGCTATATTTTGGAAACTACCCAAATGCCCATTCCAACAAGGAATGGCTAAAAACGATGTGGTATTTTTATATGATGGAGTGCTACTTAGCCACAAAAAAGGATAAACTAGGTAGATGGATGCAACTTGAGACCATACTCATAAGTGAAATAAGTCAGACCCACATGTGTAGACACTGTAGACACTGTATTGTCTCCCTGGTATGAGAAACTGAAAGGGTACATAATGTCTAAATTGTAAAATTACATCTTGTGAAATGGGAAGAAATTTTTTAAGAGGAAAAAGGAAGCACGATGGGAGAAAGGGGAAAGGAAGGAAGGGAAAAGGGAGAAAATGCAAGCTGGCTATACTATTAGTGTCACTTAGTTGGTGGGTAAGGTTCATGCTAATACTGATTAGAGAATTTTGTATTCTCATGTCTTGCACTCTGACTAACTACTTTGAAGATGACGATATGCAATGTATTAATTCTTGTTATTCTCCTATTATTGTTATGACCTTCTGTTTTACCTTTTTTCCACAAAAAAATAATCTTAAGTGTCCAAGAGCAATCCAGGGCGTGGCTGCAGTCTTCTATGTAACTTTCCGATTCTCTTTATTCTCTAAAGCAGCGGGGTGGCAAACATTCTCTTTCTGTTGGTGCTATTTTGAGACAGGGTCTCTCTGTATAGCTCAGGCTGGCTTCCAACTCTCAATCCTCCTGTCTTGGCCTCGCAAGTGTTGGGATTACATGTGTGTACATCACGCCCAGTGCGTGACAAACACGGTCTATAAATGGTTAGAGAGTAAATATTTTAGTCCGAGTGGGACATATGGTCTCTATGGCAACTCCAATTCCAACAGTGCTGCTACAGATCTAACTCAGCCAGAGACAATAGACAAAGGAAAGGAGAGGGAGTGGTTGTATTCCAATCCAAATTTGTTTATGCACTGACTAGTTATATGTTTAGCTTTCTCACCACACAAACACAGGGCCAGGTTTACCCCATCAGCCAGTTCATCAACACCTGCTATGCAGAAAAGGGTTGGCAAAGGCCTTTGCACCTCAGCAAGCATCTGTGGAATACCAGTCAGCCCGTGACAGAAGGGAAGGTGACAGCAGTGGGCTTTGCTTTTGTATTCCTTGGGTGCTTCTGCTCTATTAGGGCAGATGAGTTTGGGTGGAAGAGTGAATGACTGGCCTTCACTCAGCGTCCAACTCTGGCCACGGCTCGTCTGGGACAGTTTGGCTCCTTGCAACATGACCTGGGTTTGGACAATCCGTGTGGGCACATGTGGCAACATGCCAGACCCACCCTTGCTACAAGAGGCCTTGTGCCTCTGCCTTCACTGTCACTGTAAGAAGAAGGCGCCTTGGCTAACTACTGTCTCTGGAAAGGATGGGAGAGGCATGCGGCAGAGCCTCTCCCAAGGCACTGACTGCGCACAACCACACTGGCTCTGGAGGGAGAACACACAATTGTGGCTTCAGTGTCTGAGTCTCAGTGTGGTTCACGGTGCAGCATGAATTTTGCAGAGGTTAATGAACGTAGCAGGCAGCCGCAGGGCGATGTATCCGAGGGCTGTAGTTTAGGTAGGGGACTATGAAGGCAAATGTTCATTCATTTGTCGGAACCAGTCAGGAACACCTTCCCAGTAGAGGAAATGACAAAAGTGAGCCCAGAGAGATTAAAGGGCTGAGGTCACCAGAAAGCGCAGAACGCCTTCTCTGCATGAAATTTTACTATTTATAAATCAAACTTTGATTTATAAATCAAACCAGCTCATGGTTGGCTCTTCAAATCATCTGCAGAACCCTACACTGTGAAGCAGGAAGGCAAGACAACTATCACCCCTGATCTGTAGAAGACAGTCTTATGTAAGGACAAATGTTGAGTCCATTTCAGTTATTTCTCTTTTTTTTGTCTTTTTCAGACAGGGCCTCGCCATGCAGTTCACACTGGCCTTGAGCTCACTTCAAGACCAGCCCAGGCTGGTCTTGAACTTGCAACAATCCTCCTGCCTCAGGCTCCCCAGTGCTGGGATTACAGGCCTGTGCTACCATGCTCAGCATTTAGTCCATTTTAGAAGCAGAGCTCACTTCCTCCCTTATCCTGAACTTCTGAGATTGGTCACATTTACACCATAAAAATCCTTCAAGAAAACTGGCCCCGTTGCCCTGATGTCTGCACTTCTCAAAGACAGAGAAACCACTGATGCTTTCTCGGAGCAGGTGCACAACAATTTGAGCCTGACACCCTCCCACAAAAATGGGACAGGAAGCCCGTGTGTAAGCTGGCCCTGTCTGCACATGTGAAGGAAGGGGCTGCAGACAGGCCCAGCACGGGGCCTGGAAGGTTTACAAAAGCAGTAAAAATCTTCTCCAACCAGAGGACTCATTATCTTTCTCATAACAGGTTTAAAATTTACCTCTGAGTTTAGAACTTGTCCAAAACTTGTAAACAAAGAACAGAACCTGGAGCTTCCATACTGGGTTGTCTGCTTTGAAAGGTGAAAATTACAAAGCAAGCACTTAACTGGATGGACAGGTAACTCTTAAGCACCACAGTGCCCCAAGAGAGGGTCTTGGGAGTGAAGTGTTTGCGGAAGAGTGGCCAAGCAAGGTGTGGGTTTGGGTTGGTACCACTCAATGTAAGGGTCAACTGTAGGTTTCAGAATGTTGCAGTCAAATTTCACTTCCTTTCCGGGTGCTCATTTGCCTTGACTAAAGGACTGGTGGTACTTTGCTTTCACACAGCAGGGGTGTGTGCGCCTGCTCTGTGTCCCCACAGTGCACACGTGGCTGGGCTGATAGAGGGTAGGGAGTCGCCTTCTGCACCCTAGTGTGCTGAGCTGTGCGGTGGCCACTGCTACCCTCATGAAAGAGTTCCATATGCAGACTTAGGAAACAACAGCCACACAAAGTGCTCCACCTCTAAACCACAGCGGCAGAGGCCCGGGCAGAAATTCACATTGTCCTACTCTTCTATCTCTGTCTACTTCAACATGAACCGTTCCAGTTATGCCTGAGATTCCTCTCCAAAGGCAAGTTAGGAGCAGGCAGCAGAGAAGAAACTAAATATAGTTTATCCTTCACAGAAAGAAAAAAGAAAGGAAAGAAACTGGGCAGTTAGTACTTTCAATTCCTTGTTTCTATTTTAATACTTTCCAAAAGTGAATTTACTGATGTCTAAACCTTTATCCATTCCAAAAACATTTGAGGTATATGGGGCAAAACTAGCTGAAGTCCTCTGGGCACACACAACATATTTGTTATTTGGAGCATGCATGTGTGTATGGCGCCGTGTGTATGCACGCACGTACACATACAGATATGCCCATAGGAATATACACTACACAATATATGTAACACATGTAGTGTTTAATATATGTAACATAAACATAGGCAGTGCCTGCTGGGAGCCAACTCCTTTGTGTAATTTGGAAATCTGGACTTCCTGGTGGCATAGCGACAGTATCTGGGGCTTTCAGTAACATTCTCAGAAAAGAAAACATCCCCAAGTTCAGATGAAATTAGAGTCAGTCATCTGGGCCACCTGGACTTTGACTTTGAAGCAGGGAAGTAAAAGAAAGTGCTTTGACCCTTGCCTTCCGTTTCACAAGAAAGGAGCAACTTAGATGACTGGCCCGAGGCTATCTAGGAACTCCAGCCTGGGAACTTTTGGGTACTGAATTCTGAACCTCTAATCCGGCTTCTAAGGAAGACATCTCAGTATAAATAATGACAGTGTTTTAGCTTCCCAAAGAAGAAAGACTTGGGTAAATGCATGCAGCAGTGATAATTCTTGGCCATCAAGCCAGGAGGAGCTGACACATGGGTACATGCAGCATAGTATAAAACTCTTTCTTCCCTTCTGCACAGTAGATGGGTCAGAACCTACTGCCCAGCTGTGCAGTGCCAGTTCTACTTCTAGTGCTGCCTTTAGTCTTAGTACTATAGATTCTCTTAGCCTCAGTTTACTCATCTGTAAAATGGTAATATTTCTACCTGCCTCAAAAAGCTCCTTTGATACTGAAAAGAGACAGTATGTACTGGGCTGTCAAACAAATATATAAATGTGAGCATATTTGAATTTGCCAAGAGCCACATTATAAAAATTATGTAACCCAATAGATGCAAACTATTCATTGCTCTAACTTATGATCAATATACAGAATTAATGAGATATCTGGCATCATCCCATGCCTTGGAAATCCAGTACTGAATGTGTACATTCGTCCTCTCAGTAAGTCCCTCCTCTCTACAAGGCTTGTACCCATTCAGGTGGTCAGCACTGACAGAGCACTGAGCACAGCCACAGTTTCTCATTCTAAATGTGCTCTGAAACTTTTTTTTAAGTTTTCTTTTCTTTCTTTTTCGTTTTTCATTACTGGCCTTTGAGCCCCAGGGCCTTTGAGGATTGAGCCCAGGCCCTTCACACTGAGTTACATTCCCACATTCCCAGCCTTTTCTTTTTTTAAAAGACAGGGCATCACTGAGTCACTAAGTCACCCAGGTTGGGATCTAACTTACAATCCTCCTCCTGCCTCAGCCTCCCAAGGAGCTGGGATCGCAGGAGAGTGCCCCAGGCCCAACTCCGAAAGCTCTTTCAACGTGGAAACCTCTGTCTGCATCTCAATAGTCCTTCCCCACTCCTGAAGAGGAAGGACAGGAAGAAAGAGGAAGAGGGCTAGGACAAGGAGAAGAGCTCCTGAGCAGGAAAGGGACCAGGAACACGACTTTGAACCTGCAGTCAGCAAAAGTAATTTTTCTATTCTCCCTCGTGATAAATTCATTATTCTCCCCCAAGAAATAAACCAGGTAATGCTGAACACACGTCACCTTAAGGAAGTCTGGAGCCTACAGCTGTCTAGGCTGTGCACATGGAGTGCACTCCTGCGCGCCTAGAGCGGAGGCCTTGTCCCTTGCTAGAACAGGGACAGCCCCCTTCTGGGACGCCTGCTGCTCAGCGCACCAAGCTGGACGCACTCCTCACAGGAGCCCTGGAGAGAGCTCAGGTCACTACAGGACAGGTAGGCTGAGGAATGAGGTCCTGAGTCAAACTCAGTCTGAGTAGGCAAAGCCAGGGCCTTTACTTTCCCTCCTTGGCAAAGCCTGGGGTCAGTGTGCAAGCAGCCAGCAGGCCTTGTGGGCTGTTTCTTGACCGAGAACTGTCTGTGTCTTTTTTGGTAACTGGGCCCCTTGGTCTGATTCTTTTGCTCCGTTGAACAATCATTCCTGCTACCAATTCTTGGATGATGCACAGAATTTCTCTGAAGGCCTGGCTTTGCTAGACTGGGCACAATGAACCCTCTTTCCTTTGGCAGAAGGGCCCATAGGTGCCAAAGGGAGACCAATCACCTCTCACTTCCTCTTACTAAGAGCTAGCTGGTTTCTGAGTACTGCAGGGCCAAACCAAGGAGAGTTCCAAGAATTCCAAAGACAGGAGTTGTCTGTCAGTATCAGTGACAGCAGGCATCCTCGGGTAGCACTGTGACCACATGCCAGGCAAAAGAACCCAAGGGAGAAGCCATAGAATCTTCCAGATACCACTCTTAAGCTAGGAAGTAAATGCAAACTCCTTTCTGGGCTGGGGAGGGCCCTAGAATGCAGCCCACTGCCCTTCAGGCCTTTGCGCTCCATCAGTCAAGATCAGGTTCACTCGGTTTTCTGTCCCTTCCCACAGGCCAGGATCATCCCAGCTTTCAGCCCCGTCTTTGTGCTTTCTCTTTTCAGGATGCCACACCTTGGGGATTCTGAGGCTGCCTAGTTCTTGTCATTCAGATGTTATTTCCAGTACCAGCTCTGCTTAGAGCCTGAGCCCACCGTGTGCCTCCCATCATGCTCTCTCAGTTGCTCTTCACAGTGCTCCTATACCGCGCATGCTCACAGTCACGGAACAGCACTCCCTGTGGAGCTTCCTTGTGAGAGGCTGATCTCCTTCTGCTTCACCTCCCATGCCCAGGACCACTGACACAGTAGATACTGGAAACCCATTTGGTCCCAGTGACTTGTCAAACGCAGTAAACAGGTAGGCCAGTGGCTAGGAGTTGCTGGGAAGAGCCTTTAAAGAAAGAACTTCTTTTATCTTCAATAAAGACTTCTGTCAAAAGATGGTCTTCATTCCCTAGAGATTCTAGCAGAGGCCAGATATGGGCCAAGGTACTCCCATTTCCAAAGGTGATTAGAGAAGATCACCTGAAAGTCTAGAAAATGTTTCAATTAAAAAGGAGGGGAAGTGTTATGGTTGATACATTGTGTCAACTTGGGGAATCTAGACGTTTAGCTGAGTGACTCAGGAGGAAGGTGGGGTGCTTACTTTGTAAACATCCTGAGCCTGTGGAAGAGAAGGGCATGGAGATTGTGTGAGAGGTTCACGACCCCTGGGTGGGGGTAGGCTGTTTACAATGTAGGGGAGAAAAGGAGGCTGCTTGCAGCCATTCCTCCTTTTGCTGGTTGCTTTTGCTGGGCACTGCTGCCATGAACGTTTGCCCTCTCTTCCTCTGAGCCAGCCAAGTATGGACTGAAACCTCCACAAACTGTAAGCTAAATAAACCTTTCCTTCCTTCATTTTGGGCGTTGGGTATTTTGTCTCTACAACGAGAGGAAAGTAACCAAGACAGGAAGCTATGAAATCACCCTTCAAAATTATTTTAATTTTTTCTATAAGTCTCCTTATTATATAATTCACACCTTGACCTAGATTTCAAATGCAATTAACTGTAATATATTCTCTCAGTCTCAATACTAGAACTTATTCATGGACCAAATGAAGTAACTAGAATATTTCTCAGGAGGTAAACCAAGCACATCAGGAGCAGAGATGATTGTCATCCCTCTCTCTGCAGGACACGGTCATAGCTCCTCAGTGAGAGAGCCGAGGCCGCAGCTGGTACAGACGAGGATCTCCTTGAGGGTGACATGCATGATCAAAATAACTGGACACAAGTAGTTTACAGCTTTAACAAAGGAGATGGAAAAAAAGAGCTTATTTACTGAGCACCAACCAGGTACCAGGCAGTAAGCACCTGCATATAAATTACCTCTTCTAAGACTTGTGGCTCTACTGAGAGGTGGTTGTTTTCGATTTATGTTTGTAAGCAATGAAAAGGAGGTGAAAAGTAGGCCAAAAAAAGGAGCTTTTATAATCAGACAGATTCAAGTTGGAATTCTTATAGCTAACTGACCTCAGAAAAGCTTTTTCCCTCTTAAAGGCTGTGTGACACTTCACAAAATAAGCCTAAATTTTCGTCTTATAGGTGACATCATGATTAAATAAGGTCACATATGCTAAGCATGCAGCACAGTGCCTAGCACCCAGTAGATCATCAACTAACAGTAAAAGGCCTGCCTTCGTCCCCCTGAAAGACTTGGAAACATGCTGCTAGCGTTAAATGACCACCCCAAGATCACAGCCCCTGGAAGTACTGTGTCAGAAGCAAAATTCCATGGACCATATTCAAAGCACTTTGTATATTTTTTCTTCCTTTGAATGGTACTGTTTCCCCATGGGGAGTGGGGAGTGCATTCCAGGCAGAGGGAGGAGCTTGCACAAAAGCATGATAACAAAGTATGAGATCTATTACACTGCTATGCGAAAACTGCTTCTTTCCAAGCATCCCAAGGTGCAGAATGATCTAATTTTCTGGGTAATGACAGTTTGAATAACAGAACTGTCATTTTTTTTTAATGCAACTAAAATTTTGAGCAATCAAAAGTATAAGATTATTTGCTCATCTTTTAGAGTCAAAAAATGTCTTCATGTTCATCTCTGCACAATTATTTAATAGCTCGCTGCTGTGGTGTCAAATTTCCATCCTCCACAGGTCATCTTGGAAAAAGAAACAGGAAACAGATCTGGCTTGTGCCTGTCAGTCTGTGAAAGGACACTGATATTCCAAGACCTGCATAAATATTTATTTTCTTACAACCATCTATACATAAACTTCAACAAACATTGACATTCACTGTGTTTTGGTGTTGTGATAACTTCTGTGAAGTGAAATGAGGTGGGAAGAACTCAGGGCAGAAAGGAACAAAGAAAGGGTTTGTTCACACAAGGTTAATAAGGTTCCTTGGACCACATATACCATATGAGGAAAATAGACCCATTTTACCACTGAAAAAGATAAAGACTCTTGGCAGGAAGCACTCCTGCATAAGCTATGTCCCCTTCAATCCTCAGCAGTGCGAGGAGATCCACCTTTGCAAAGGGTTAGCTGAATAAGAAACACAGCCCTGTGGTATTATAGACAGCTAAGTTAGGTAGAAATATTCTAGGTTGTCAGACAGGGCAGGACCCTGGAGGGAGTTCGTGTAGAAGATAAGAACGCATCACAACTGTGGCTGGAGGTGCACCCTTTGAAGGCCAAGCCTCAAGATAAAGACGGAATGATTGGCATGTCTCCCCAAGGGATAAGCAATAAAATATAACTGGCATTACCTGGTGCAATAAAGTCTAGATAGATATCAGTCACCCCGGTGGATGACCAGGACCTCCTGATTTGCCTCTTCCTAAAAAGATCCCTGTTCTTTCTAAGCACACTTGCTATATGACTTGCACTGGATCAATATTACCTAAGTGGATATAGTTGTGATCTTATTGATTGTTCAAGTTTTGTGCCAAGTTGTACCTACCTTGTAATTTTGTGCCCACCTTGTGATTTTGCTCACTAAAACTTTCTTTGGCAACCCGCTTTTGCCTGTCTCCCCCATCTCTCAGGAGCAATGTCTCTCAAATAATATTTCTCACTTCTTACCCCCATTGTTCCTTAGAATTCATTCTTTGATTTTGAGTAGCATGAATTTGGCTTATCTGACATCTAGCAGGTTGGGAGTTACACGTTACTTCCCCTATGTCAGGAGGAATGAAGGGAGGAGACGTCTGTGCAGGCCAAGAAAGGTAGCTTGATGTTCTTGCCCGGGCAGGTATTTGGGACCAGAGGTTTACATCTCAGTGTCCTCTTCAAGCCTGAGTGCTCCATGGCAAAGAGAATGGCAAATGCACCCTGCTCTGTGGTTTAGCCTGACGTCAACCTACAGGACATTATTCTCCATACTGGGTGGAAGATGAGGTCCCAGAATCCAGATAGGCAGCTCAGAGGGAGGTGCCTTTCACTTCTCTCCCAGGAGTCCGGGCTGCATGTTACAATCACCAAGCACAGCGTTGCACACCGTCTACCTGAAGAGCTAATTTGAAAGGCTGATTTTATTGCAGGAGGTCTGGGGAGAGACCTTAGAATCTGCATTCCTATGAAGTTTTCTGGGAAGCCTATCTACCCACCTACAGTCCTTGGAATGAGTCTGGAAAATTCTGATTATGTTAGTTTGTAGGAGCATTCTCTTTCCTTCCTTCCTTCCTTCCTTCCTTCCTTCCTTCCTTCCTTCCTTCCTTTCCTTCCTTCCTTCCTTCCTTCCTTCCTTCCTTCCTTCCTTCCTTCCTTCCTTCCTTCCTTCCTTCCTTCCTTCCCTTCCTTCCCTTCCTTCCTTCCTTCCTTCCTTCCTTCCTTCCTTCCTTCCTTCCTTCCTTCTTCCTTCCTTCCTTCCTTCTTTCCTTCCTTTCCTTCCTTTCCTTCCTTCCTTCCTTCCTTCCCTTTCCTTTCTTCCTTTCTTTTCTTCCTCTCTCTCTTCCTTCTCTCTGTCTCTGTCTCTCTGTCTCTCTCTCTCTTACTGAGGATGGGATAGTTTTTATTTTGGGATTAAAAACAACTGCCGTAGACAACAAAGGAGAGCCCAGTCTGGTCACAGTGGTGGTATCACAGGAACAAGAGCATGGGACCGGTGCTGCTGGAATTAACAGAGCATTTCAGCCAAATATCCAGGCTCAGATCACAATTCTGTAATTTAAAATCCACAAAACAACCCTGAAACTCCAACCCTGAGCTCCAATACACCGGCCCTGTATATTTATTGCAAGGATTAAATGCAAGAGCATATCTGAGTACTCGAGGCACTGCTACTGTCTGGCCCATGCCAAGTCTTCAAATCACAGTAGCTATTTTTGTCCCTAAAAAAGAAAAAGTGCTGAATGGTATAAATGGGATTCAGGGATGATAATTAGTCAAACGCAGTTGTTCACAATCCAAAGTACTGCAGTGACTCAACCAGACAGAGGCTTAAAAAAGAAAAGAAATGACACAGGAAACGCAGCTTGCTGTGTGTTTGTGGAGGGACGTGGAGCAAGGCCCTCGTCCTGAATGGATGACCGGCAGCAGGTGACACCGCGGTGAGCCCCAGCCAAGGAGGTGGTGCTGCTCCTTTGCTACAACATGCTTCCTCTGGGTTGCTGGGCACAGAAGGCAGCAGTGACCTAAATAAACCCTTCATTAGACTCACAAACATACTGGCGCAGGCAGTGCAGGGCAGAGCTCTGTGACAAGAGGGCGGACAGGGCCTCTCCTTTTACTCCGTGCAGCTGAGAGGAAACGCCCTACTGTAGATGGGATACTATAGCCCGCTCTGCTGTGCATGGCTTTGGTCCCATCCTGGAGACCAAATCTCTGCTAGGCGTGCCCTCGGATGCAGGAGTCTTGCTGGCTGGGGCAGATGGGTGTCAGCCATCAGATGACATCCATGTCTCCCCAAAAGTGCCCCAGAGAAGATAGGGCACAAGATGTAAAAGGGGCCATGTGTCAGCTTATTCTATTTTGCAGAAAGGGAAACTGAGGCAGGCATAGAATGGGAACTGAAAGGTCAATGAAATAGGTTCTAAATTGGCCAGGGTACCTAGGCCTCCTAATTCCCATGGCCAAACACATGGAGATTTGCACTTCTTTTTAGATCAGCACTGGGGAGATTAGAGTAGTTTGCAGCTGGAAAAATACCCATGCAAACTAAAATGTATTAGTCTGAACGTGGATGAACAAAGGTAAAGGAAGGCCCTGTCAGAGTTTTTCAGCCAACTACCATGGACTGCATGAGTGTCTTTCCACATTCAAGTGTTATGATTGATACACTGTGTCAACTTGGGGAGTCTAGAGGTTTGGCTAAGTAACTAAGCAGTTGTAAATCTTGGGGTAAAAAGGACATGCCTTTACCCTTCTGGGATGTTGTTTATTGTGTTTATTTGGGAAGTTTAAAAGGTTAACTACCTGACTCAGAAGGGAGCTGGGGTGCTTATTTGTATTCATCCTAAGCCTGTGGAACAGGAAGGCATGGAGATTGTGTGAGAGCTACACGCCCTCTGGGTTGGGGTAGGCTGTTTACAATGTAAGGGAGGAAAAGCGGCTGCTTGCCTGCCATTCCTCCCTCTTGTGGTTTTTTTTTCTGTGCTCTGCTGCTATGAACAGTTTGCCCTCTGCCATGTGCCACTCTGCCTCTGAATCAGCCAAGTATGGACTGAAACCTCCACAAACTGTAAGCTAAATAAACCTTTCCTTTCTTCATTTTGGGCATTGGGTATTTTGTCTCAGCACCAAAAGAAAAGTAACAAAGACAGGTGCTGAAGACTTAGCCCACTCTGTCATGGTATTTGGAGGTAGAGATTTCAGAAAGTGATCAGGTTTAGATGAGGTCATGTGGTTGGAGCCTAAGGTGAAAATTTTGGTGCCCTCACAAGAAGAGGAAAAGACCAGAGATCCCCATTATTGTTAGGGAAAGACACACGAGATGGCAGCCATCTGCCTGGAAAAGAATCTCACCAGGAACAGAATATGCCCACACCTCCATCCTGGACTGCCAGCCTGCAGACCTGTGAGAACTAAATCACTACTGCTCAAACTCCCTACCCTATGGTACTCGCTGTGGCATCCCAGCTGACAAAGCCAGCAGAAAAACAATGGTAGGGAAAAAGAGTTTGTCTGGGAGCCCTAATGCTGCACAAGCACAGAACAGCCTCCTGGACCCAGGCAGGTGATCCCACACGGAAGCCAGTCAGCTGGCGGGGCCATGGCAGCAGCCGTACATGTGGTGCATCCAAGCGCACAGCTGCTGCCGGTTCTGGCAGATGTTGGAGCCTGGGGACCTAGGGTGGTCTGGTCTGCTCATTCCTCAATATTCCACTGTGGATTTTGTGTTTTAAATCCAGATTTTTATTAATGGATATTAGTCACCAAATAAGGAGAAGACGTGGGGGAAATTTTTAAAAAGTGTGAGAGAGCAAGCTGGCAGGACTGACGCCTCAGGTCTACAGCACCCAAAGGGGATCACTTTTACCAGGTGCTGACAAGTTTCCTAAGCTTGCACTGCCTAGGGGCTACAGAAATAATCTAGCTGCTGTCCTCAAAGCGCACCCTGCAATGTGTGAAAGGTACATGTGGAAAGAGCTGCACCCTCAGTTTCAGAAGAGGGGTGCATGGAGCAGGCCCACGAGCGCACCCAGAGGTGGAGCTCGCAGAAGAGCAGAGTGCCTGGCAGACAGCTGGAGGAAGGTGACAGTCATGCTCGGTGTGGTGCTGAAGTCTCACAGGCATGGGCACTCTAGGGACGGCCTGTGGCAGGGGCACTGGCTAGGGAGGTGTAAAGCCCTGGTCTGAGCTGGGCCTTGCTGTGGGGCACAAAAACTATGACAGGTGTCGGTGGAGACAAGGCCTCAGGAACCTGGGGTCTGCCACTTGAGAAGCCCCAGCTTTCCCTTTGCCAGTGCTGGGGATTGAACCCAGCGAATGCTGAGGGTCTTAAACACACAGAAGAACACGGAACAGCATCTAGCAATGCCACTTCGCTACAGACAGCTCTGACCTGGAAGAAAGTTCCTGCAAATCCTTGAAAGCTTTGACGAGAGCTCTTCTTCCTCGTTGGGAATGGAACCTGGGGTCTCACACATTTGCCATGGGCTTTATCACTTAGCCCCCAAGAGATATCCAAATATGTGTGTGATTGGCTCATCACGGTTCATGTCAAACAAAACATCGAAGCACGTTTTTGTGAGAGCTTGTTTGGAGGTTCTAGCAGGGCAGCACAGTTGCTCCTACACCTGGACTGAGGAATGGTACTCCTCTAGGGGGTAGTCGTCCTCCCAGCCA
Source organism: Dinomys branickii (assembly GCA_004027595.1). NCBI lineage: Eukaryota > Metazoa > Chordata > Mammalia > Rodentia > Dinomyidae > Dinomys > Dinomys branickii. Next base: position 59,716 of record PVLD010001112.1, read on the forward strand.
GCCAGGTCAGCAGATTCAACCCTGGTGACCACTGGGGTGAGAGTTGTCATCACCAGATCGCCCTCATACCCAGATGCAGCATTTTGAACATATGACTCAAAAAGAGGGGGACATCCTCATACAGCCATTGGGAAGATAGTGATTTTAAAATGCCCCAAACACTCGTAACCACTGACATCACAGCACCGTGGAGCAGTAGCTGTTCTCTTGTGTTCACAGGACTGAGCTTCAACTCCCCGCTGCTGCTCAGGAGCTCAGACAGAATTAGATCCAATACTGCTGCACCAGGAACAGCTCAAAACGCCACGTGATTTCTGTATGCACATGTCGCTTTTCCGTACCTTCTTGAAGTTGAAAACTGGTTAAGGGAAACCATCCAAAGCCAGGCTCCCTCAGTGTTGCTGAACAGCATGAAAAGTACCAAGGAGAGCGCAGAGGCTAACACACAGCACAGACCGCCAGGAGCTCAGGAGCTGGCTGGGGACAGTGAGGAGGGTGCCACCGCAGGCTGTGGTTTTGCACAGGCCGTGTTTTTCTTTCTTCAGTAGATGTGCTGCTGTTTGTGTGGTAACAGTAATGAAAAGAATAGTGCTTGGTTCTTTCCTCTGTCCCCCCCCCACACACACGCGTACACCACTGCCACTGCCTTTTGTCCCTCTCTTAAAGGAAATAAGGTATTATCCAACTTCAGTATTTCTTAATTCAAGCGCTTTGGATTTGGCAAATTTAATGAGTACCCTATTTTTGCCTCTGGTTCAAGTTTCAATTTTATTCATCCATTTAAATTTTTTTTTTCTTTTTTGAGACAGGTTCTCACTAAGTCACTAAATTGTCCAGGCTGGGATTGAACTTGCAATCTCTCTCTGTTTTTTTTGTGGATTTTGTTTTTGTTTTTGATACTGGGAATCAAACTCAGGAACTTGTGCTGCCAGACAGGCGCTGTGCCACTGAGCTGTCTCCCTGGTCCAAGATCCCTTTCTTACCCTCCTAGGATGCTGGGGTGACAATTTCTTACATCCAAAATAAATGTTCTTTAAACAAGGGATTCATCTTGAAATACTGAAATACCATGTCAACTATCCCATGTATTACAAGCTTACCCTCAGCATAACCCTCTCTGAGAACACGTGTTATCTTTTATTACAATTTCAGTATCTTCAGCTCAACCGGCATTTGCCAAGTTAGAGTATCATGGGCCTTGTAGTCATTCTTCCTAAATGTGGACACGAAGGACTGATCTATATTTGATATGTTTACAATATATGCTATCTGTGTACAAGTCTGTAACCCCAGCACTCCCTGAGGCTGATGCAGGAGCGTTACACTTTGGTTGCAGCTTGGATGACTCTGCAACTTGGCAAGACCCTGTCTCAGAATAAAAAATAAAAATATGGACTGGTGATACAGGTTAGTGTAAAGGTTTTGCAAAGTGATTTCTTATTACGTAAATAGCATAACTGAGACAACTTGGCACGTAGGGGAGAAATTCTGGATTCATCAAGGAGAATTACTGAAGCTCAGTGGAGGAAGGCTGGTGGCTGAGCACGGGAGCCCTGCGTTCTCTCTTCCCGCTGTGACCCAGGGCAAGCCCTGTGAACTGCTGGCTTTGCTTCTTATCTAAAAGTAGGGGTGGCCACAACAGCAGGACTGTCCTGGAACCAAAGGCAGCTTTAGGACAGGGAGCACTGGAGAAAGGGCCTGCCCTGTGCTAATCCTCAGGGAATGTGGGCCATTGTTATGGACTTAAACCCCAGTGTGGTAGTTTACAAGGGTTCTATTTAGGTAATCAAAATCGTGAACCCAATCTCAGGAACATTAGAAATATCTCTACAAAGTCTTCACTGCTTGCAAGGCCAGTGCAGGAGAGTACTTGAGTGCTGAGCTGGGACTCAGGGAGTTGGGAGCTGGAATCCAGTCCAGAGTTCTGCTCTGACTTCCCTGGGGCCTTGAGCTAGGCAGAGAAACATTCCAAGCCTCTGTTTACAAAGGAAATCATGCAGGAATACATGCTAAGATCTTTTGACTTACAACCTCAACATAAAAGCTATAGAGAATTAAGAAATATATTTGTAGTAGCAATTTTCCAAAATGCTAAACAAAATATTGACTTTTACTGCCTAAAATTACCCACAGAGCCTTCTTTGTCTCTTTTTTCAGCATTAGTCTGACATTTCATAAGTTAAAGATAGCAAAATATATCAAATTTCTGTGCTGCTAGATAGAGTCTTATTGCTAGGGGTGCTAGGGAATTGACATGACATCATCTTGAGTATGGCGAAAAAAAAGACGCCTTCCTCAGGTAGGGTCTTGCAAATTGTGCTTGCTGCTCCCGTTCCATACAGATTATATTTAGCACTCCTTCATGAATATTTATTAAACCTAGGACCTGAGAAAGAGGTAGATCGGTTAGGCAAGGTAACAATCTATAAAGGGTGCTTAGTCACCACAGGAACAAAATAAGTTGGGTGCAGAGCATTGCATTGTTGTGTGTATGCTATGGTTTGAAAGTGACTGCAAAGCTCAAGTATTTCTAACTCCCAGTGCAGCATTAGGAGGTGGTGCCTAAAGGGAGGTGTTTGGCTAGGACAGTTCCACATCCATTAATGCAATGATGCCTCCACTGAAGGGTCACAGGGGCAAGGACCTCCTTCTTGTCTGCCTTTCTCTGGCCCACCCACCCTCTGCCTTGGGATGACTCATCATGTAATGACCCTGGTCACGTACCAGCACCTGTCTGTAGGTACAGAAATGATAACTCAAAACATTTCTGTTCACGCAAATAACATAGTCTTGGGCACTCAGACACAGACTAAGGTAGAACTGGACCTTTGTCTTCCTCCACAATCCATACGCTGAAATCTAACCCCCACTGGGAGGTGTCTCGGTTACTTGTTGCTGAGACACAATACTGGACACCCATAGTTACGGGAGGAAAAGTTTACTTAGCTCATAGTTTGTGGAGGTTTCAGTCCCTCATTGGCTGCCTCCAAGGTGAGGTGGCAGTGGAAGACAGGGAAGCCAGAGGAGAAACAGTTCATGGCAGACAGAAGGTAGCAAAGCAAGCACGGGATGATCACTGTTCTTTCTATCCCTTATATCTTAGGCTGCCTGGGCAGGTAGCAATCACACCCTTAATCCCAGTGCCCTCAATCCTAGCATTGCACCATGAATCAATCCCAGTATCACACACTCTAGATCCAGCCACCTCGGAAAAGTCCCACCTATGACCATATGAAACTCTGGGGGACATCTAGACACAAGCTATAACAGCAAGGGGCCAGTTTATGAGGGTATGACCTTCATGAATGTGATTACTGCCCTTGGGAAGAGGTTAGAGTGCCAGTTCATTCTCTCTCTGCCACATTAGAAACCATGAAACTTTGGCAATCTGTGACAAGAGGGCCCTCACCAGAAGTCACTCATGGTGGACCTCTGATCTCTGACTTCCCAGCCTCCAGAATTGTAGAAAACAAACTTCTGAAGACAGTTAGCCTCCCAGGGTATGGAACTTTGCTATAGCACTCCAAATTGACTAACACAATCATTATAGAAGAGTTTCTCATTAATCCCACTAGAAGAAGCCCTTCAGCTTCAGGTGAGGACAAAGGGATTATGCTTGCGCAGAAGAAATGTCACTCCTATCTCTGCAGGGCCAGTTTAGTGACCTCCTTGCTGGATGGAAGCGATTTACAATAGGGCTTCTGTCTGCTTAGATGTGGTATATAAGTGTGCCAGTGAGGCAGGGGACACAGGCCAGTGGTGGATCATGAGCTTAGCATGTGTGAGGCTCTGGTTCAGTCCCTTAGCATGAGGTTCAGGCCCTGGTTCCTGCCCCTATGTTTGGGAAACTGCTTAGGAGAGCAAGGACGGATGATAGCTGTCTTATGGGCCCAGCATCCTGGTTCTCACCATAAACAATGCTCAAGTACTTCCTAAGTAAACAGAATGCAACCTTTCAGGAATATCAAGAATGAGAACATCTGATTATTAGACCAGAAAGTCTACCATCAGTGCCAAATACCTAAAGAGACATGCTGTGTATCGGGTACTAGAGAACTGGTGACACAGTCGACATCCAGACTGTCGCTTCCCTCAAATAGTTCATGTCTACACAGGATACAGCAGGTGTGTGTCTGTGTACGGAGACATAAATAAATAAGTAAATTAAAAGAAGGAATTGTATTGTAAAATATAAAATAATGGATAGACTCACACTATACAAATAAACCAGCTTTGTCTTATTAATGTGTGAGGGGATCAGAAAAACTGTAAAGAAGCTACATTTGGAAATGCTCTGTTTTGTGTTTAAAATGAAAGCAAACACAGTGTGAAAATGAATTACCATCTCTTAATTGCGGTGTTTCTTCCTTGAACTATTAGTAAACAAGGAGAGAGAGCAGAGGCATTATGGGTCAAGGCAGGAAGGAGCCTGCCAGCCAGGGGCTTTTGCAGCCTTGTCCATTTTCTGCAGCAACTCCAGGATCAGACAGGACTGAAGACACTTCACTTGTGGAGCCCTGGGGCCAGGCCCTCCCCTAGAAGGGCAGGCTGCATAGACTCCCTGGCATGGTGTTCACTCTGACGATGAGCTAAGGTTCTCAGACTTCCTGCTTCTCTCACACCCCCTCAAGGCCAGCAATGCATGAATGAAGCTAACAGGTCCTTCAAGGCTCTGAAACTTTTCAAGCTAAATGATGATTCCATGAGCATGAATTTTGAGAAGAATCTAAAGGATATAACTTACCTAGATCCTGTTGGTGAAGCCTGTTGCCTTTTAGCTGTAAGAAACACTTTTATGCACCCAACAAGCTGGTATGAACACTCAGGCTTTCTGTTACAGATTGGACCAAGACAGCAGAAAGCCCAGGGTCCAATAGGCAACAGAAAATGACTAGGTGAGATGTTTAGGTAAGTGTCCCCCACCATCTAGGCCTTAAAAACTAGCTCCTGGGTTACTGATGGCATGTCCTCAAAGGGGACTTCAGGCTGTGTGTTTCTTTCATTCTCTTTGCTTTTTAGCTGCCAGGAGGTGTACATCTTCCTTTGCCACGTATTCCTGCCAGCATGCTCTATCTTGCCTCAGGCCCAAAAGCAGTGGGCCAATTGACTATGGACTAATTTCTCCAAAACCTTGAGCCAGTGTAAGCCTTTCCTCTTTTACAGTTGATTAGCTCCAGCGTTTTGTCACAGTCATGGAAACCTGACTGACACAGTAGACTGAATTCAAGTTAAATGAAGCTTTAGAAATTATCCTGGGATTTCTAGATGGGTTTTCCTTAGGTTCCCATTTCTAAATTACATTCTAAAATCACTATTTTCTTAAAATTACTGTTCTCCTTTCTCTCTTCCTACATTGTAAAATTAGCAAAGTCAACAGTTTCCCAGAAGGTTCATGTGTCTTGCCCAGGGCACAGTGGCCAGGCCTCCTATATGCAGGCTCTGTGGGGCCTTAGCCAGCAGTACCAGATGAAAATGGGACCCCTCCCAAGGAGCCCCTGTGCAAGGGGAAAGGTGGAGATGGAAACAAACACTTCTGGTCTGTATCAGTCAGCTTCCTGTTTCTGGGACAAAATACCTGACATCCTCAACGTGAAAGAGAAGAGGTTGATTTTGGCTCACAGGTTCTGTGGCTTTGGTCTATGGTCCGCCACAGCCAAGGCAGAAATGACATGGTAGAAAGGCCTAGTGGAGGACAGCTGCTCATGCCACAGTGGACAAGAAGCAAAGAGAAAGAAGAGAAGAGCTGAGGACCAGAACACACACTTCCGTATCACATCCCCAGCGGCCCTCCTCACCGCATATCCAGGCAAAAACTCATAGTGGATGAATCCACTTGGGATGAGAGTGTCTCCATGGTCCAGCTGCTTTCCAAACACAGAAGACTTTGGTGAGAGGTTTCAGCTATAAGCTCTAACACAGTCCAATGACAGGAAAGAGACTATGAAAGAGGTACAACTTGGACAATTAAAGGGGGTGGGGAAGAGAAAGTCTGGGAAGTAGTTTATGGAGAAGTCACCTAAGGGACATTCAGGGGTCTGATGAGAACAAGAACAAGTTCAGTGCTTTAAATTTCAGTTCACTTTAAACTGGAGTTCACGTCAGGCCAAGGTACATAAATAAATAAATAAATAGATAGATAGATAGATAAATAAATAAATAAATAGGGAGTTGTGGGTTTAAATTACTTTAATTTTAAATCTTGAGTCTTGAAAACACTTTTCTCTTATCTGGGCCTCAGGCATCCCATCAAAAAAAAAAGGAGCTCTGTGCACTCTCTTGGGTAGCATAAGAATTAAATGAAATACTATTTAAAAGCCATGGTAGCCCATCTCGTGTCAGGTCAATTCTCAATAAACAGGAGTTCAGTGATATTTCCTCAATCACTGATAGTTGAGTGATATTAGCTTGAAAGGAAAATAATAGCAATAATTTCAGTTTTATAACAACTACTTTGTCGGCTGAGGTAATTGTCATAAGTAATGAAAGGAACTGCAGCATCCCCAAAACTGACAAGTTACCAAAAAAAATCCTCAGTGAGAGTGTGAAGATTTTGCTGTTCCGATAGCCTCACAGAGAGACATGACAAAGAACAAGCAAAATAAAATGTATAAAGTAGCTCTTAATCTAGCAGTTTTAAAAGACAGCTATTATGAGACGATTGCTGCCCTTATCAGAGAACGTTCAAGAACAATTTAAGTGAGAAAAAGGCAGCAGGTGATGACAATCTTAAATCAGCATGGCCTGGTGGGCATTGGAACGGGAACTGTACCAAATATCCCCACGCCAACCCAGAGCACTCTGTGCCTCCTGCTGGGATTTATGTAGTGAAGGAACCATGGCAGGGGCTCAGGAGCCGGCGCGAGCAGGCTCCCCTGCAAAACTGAAGTGTCAGAGGCCCCTGGAACAGGTGCCTTCCAGGCCCACATGGCTGATACACATAGGGCTTTAAGAAGCAAACTGCAGAAAGCACAGGACATGGATCCAAAAGACAACTTCTTGGGTCCCTGTAAATCACTTCTGAGGTGACAAAGGACAGCCACCTAGCTCAACTCAGGAAAGTCAAACTAGAAAACAAAACCATCAACTTCTGGCTCAAAGACCATTATGTCTATCTATAATAACGGTGCTGTCCCTTTCCAGCTGCCAGGACCCAGGCCCTTCCTTTCACCCCACTCAGCACGTCGCTGCATATTTCATCAGGCTGTCCTGGACTGGCATGAGGAGTGTTTCGCACCTCTCTCCAAGAGTCATTTCCTGAGGGAGGCAACCAAGTCAACACTTCTAACCACAACCCTGGCAGCAAGGAAGAGGTGGGCTAACCTGGGATGAACACCCTGCCAGTGCCTCCTTCTTTGGGCTGCCTGTCCCATGCAGGTGGTGGTGGGCCTGTCTCTAAGAGACCAGGAAAGACAAGAGCAGTGACTGCCTTGAGCAGGGCAGGTCCAGGGCCAGGAAGGGAAGAGAGCGTGCCCTGATGCACCGAGCATGATCTGGCCCTTACGGCTTCAGGCCAGGTGACAAGCCCAGCTCACTTACCATCACATGGCCATGCAGAACTTCCGCTAAAAAGGAAAGCACAGTCCTGTCATGTGGCTACAAGAGAGAGGCAACAACTGTCACATGTTCTGTGGTTGCAGTCAGCTGGGCAGTGGAAGAATAGGACAGCATCCAGATGGACGTCAAAGAGTGATGCAATCTGAACCTGACGAGAAGCAGAAGGTGGGGCAGTTCCGAGGTTCCGAGTTTCCAGGCGTGGGCAAGGGCATGTACAAAGCTCAGGAGGGTCCACATCTCTGATCTATCCAGGGATCCTGGGGTGGAGGCCTCTGATCAGATTATGAGGTGAGAATACAGAACAGAGAATGATGAAGAATAAGGCTTCAAGGAGCAGAATCTGAGTGTCCTGCTGTGGAACTTGAAGTTCACTGGTGCTTTTGCTGTAAGAAATGGAACAGCCAAAGGTGGGCTTAGCTTTTAAGCACCCACTACGAGCATTGAATGGTCTAAGTTAATTCAATGCATTATGGTTAAGATTATCATTAAAAGCACTATTGCATTTAACCCTGATGACTCAGTCAAATGGAGTATATATTAGAGCTCCTGCTTTTTCTGCCAACAATTAGCCCTTGAGTGCCAACAGTCTGTCGGGCCCTCCTTCAGGTTGGCTCCAGGTTGGGTGACTCATTCGAGACAAATTCTCCAACTGACTACAGTTCCTGGAATAGATTTAACATTAAATAAATGAGTGTATCAAAAATGAACCAAAAAAAAAAGTCATGAAAGTGTCCCTGCAGGTTATAGCAAATATTATCTCATACAAGGTGATACTTTTATGAAGCCACGTGACTGGGACAAACTCTCCTTTGGGGTCCAAAGTCTTGCACTTAAATACAGGTGCCATAAATAAAACCATGGGACATTCTGGAAAGGGCAGGGACGTGATTATATTTGGATTTTGCAAAGATTGCTAATGTTATCTTAGAGAAATACTGCAGATTGCAAACGGTCACACAAGTTACAGAGCTGGGGAAGACCAAAAAAAGGGCAACCCGAAGCACACAAGATTTGGGTTTCAGCTGAAGATAGCAATAAAAAGAAACTATGAAGAGCAGCAGAATCAATCACCCACTGCAGTGTACAAATGTAAGTGTAGGAGCTGCTGGAAGGCAGGAAGGATCAATTCAGAGTTACCATATTCGATTAATTTTCCTCTTTCCTTGTTTCAAATGCTGTTGTGCCTCACTTTCCTATCCTGTAGTAGTATTTTTTAAGCTGTGGGCCTATAAGGTAGGTTTTGGCTATAAGACCTAATGAGAACATTTGGGTCTTTGGAGGAAGATTTCCTTCCCTGGTTAAAAGAGAGAACCTTAACTTATTCTGCTTTTTTAGATGCCAGGGATGAGATGTGCTGTTTGGGAACACTGTGGCCTCTTCTCACCTGGAGCAGAGGATCAGGCAACAGAAGCAGGTGGATATAATGGCCGTAAGCACTTAGATCCACTTAGATCCATGATGGCATTCTTGATCTGCTTTTCTGTTGAAATCAGGCTTTCCAGGAAGAAAAAAATAGTAATCACTATTAAATGCCACTGTGTAGACCTTTACTATGTACTAGGCTCTCTAATGGGTGATTTAGATCTGTTAAAAAATATGATTCTCTCAGAAAAGTCCACTAGGAAGTATACTTCCATTTCACAGGTAAAGTAATCAAGGTTCATAGAAGCAAAATCATTTCCCCAAGGTCAAATACATCAACTAACACACTTCCCTTGTGATCAGGGGGTGTTCCCTTCTGCTCAGGGTCACAGTGAATGGCAAACTGCTTGGGGAACAGGACTCTAATGCCAAGGTGGACCTCCCTCAATGACCAACTGATGGGGACCAACTCATTCTCCCAGGAGCAGCGGGTTCACGTGATGCATGAGGAAGGAACCTGGAGACAGGAAGGAGCCGGGAGCAAATCATGTACTAGGGAGAAGCCAACAGAGGAGATGCCCCAAAACAAAACAAAGCAGAAAGTGCCGGGGATATAGCTCAGTGGCAACGGTGCCTGCCTAACAAGTTCAGGGTTGCCAGTTCGATTCCCAGTATGCAAAATAAACAATCAAAAAAAACAACAGAGGAGATGCCACCTGTTTGAGAGTCTCTTTATTAGAGCTGAACTTTACTAGTAGAAGTTTCTAAGCAAACCCAAGGAAACTCCCACACAGAGAAGCCATGAAGGCAGGGCAGGGTGGTCAGTCCTTCCACAAGGTGGCACTCAGTTCCCCTGTGTTCCCTGTTCCCTTGTTATGATACTTCAAGCTCTCAGAGCAGGGAGGGTGGTTTATGTCATGCTTTTCTTCATTGTTGTTAGTGTCACAGTTCTACCTTCGAGACCCTTCTCTCAGACTCCAAGGCGCCGAAGACAGGGGTGGGAGGTGGTATTTATCTAGAGCACCGCACTGGGATTTAAGCAGGGCTTGCTGAAGACTGCCCCAGTCACCAATCTCACCGGGCTCCTTGCCTTTCAAGTCCTTTTGCCTGCTTTTCGTGGACTTCCTGTCCACTTTCATCTTTTCTGCTCTTGCCCTCTGTCCCTCCTGCCCTGTCCCCTTCTTCCCTTCCCCTCCTGTACCTTGTAACTCCATTCATTCACTGAGTGGAGGTCACACCTGTTGCGCAGGGAAGTTTGCCTTGAACTTGGGAGCCTCCATAGCTGGGACTGTGGGTGCCCCTGCCTTCGCCTGGCTCCCTTTCTGCGCGTCTTCCCTTAACCGCTCCCTCCCCCACTTCTTCTGCATGGCTGCTGCTGATCTGTTGACCCAGGAAGTGAATATAAAGGTGTACTTGAATTACCTAATTTAAGACTGCAGGAAGGCAGGGCAAAGGCCAGAGACATTCTGGTGGCAATATGATGAGGGGGACGTAGTTCTTGGTCTCTGGGCTGTGGCACTGAGTTTGCCATCCAGAACCTGTCGTTTTCTTGTTATCTTCTTCATTCTCTTTCTCTCTCTCTGTGTCTCTGTGTCTCTGTGTCTCTCTGTCTCTGTCTCTCTGTCTTTGTCTCTCTGTCTTTGTCTCTCTTTTTTTACTGCTGACTGTAAGGCACTGTATGCACTTGACATAATTCATTTGCTTTATGGAGCATTAAACAATCTTCTCCTATACTTCTTAGATCAGGTCCGCTTTTCAAACGTGGGAACCGAGGTTGGTGATGTGAAGTGACTCTCCTCCTACAGCATAGCTAAAAAGTATCCAACTAGATTCTAACTAGGTGTCTCCAGCTTGATGAACATTTGTCCTAACTAGATGCTGTTCTGTTTTTTTTTTTTTCTTTCTGGTGCATATTCCAAAGAAACACATCGCTAGCAAGCAGTTTAGTTAAACGAGAAGTTATTAATATCATATGCAACAGAAACTGGTTATTTCAGCAAGAGCAATACCTCACTACTGAAGAAGCCATAAAACTCTACTTTGGAAAATACACATGCAACAAAATTCTTCCTAATTTAATCCCCCACCAGGTTATTACCTGAAATGGAAATACAACATTTTCACAGCCGTCCTCAGAACAACATGCTCTGGTGGTCTTAGAGAGAGCTCGGCCTCAATTTACAAGCTGAGGTCAGCTGCTTGGGGCAGTGCGTCTGCAAGGCTCTCACACATTTTATTAGCTTTGGATTCATCAGATGCGAGAGCAGTTTCAGGTGTGAGTTTTCAAAGCACAGAACGTCCCTTCAGTGTGCTCAGTGGAGCCCTTGTATGGGTCTGGACTTTCTAATTCCAGCGCTACAGTAACGAGCTTGGAGCAATGTTTGTACTTAACAAGGCCTGGTTTGCTGGGCCCGACACCACCCTGGTGGCCTCACAGACTGAAACACCTTCTTCCCAGGGTGGAGAATAATCTGGCTCATGATTGCAAGCCAGGGCAGAATCTGGCTCATTTATTAAGTGCACAGTGGGTTCTGTTTTGCTCTTTTTAGCAAATAAATAAGCTCTCTTTGGCTTGACTATTCTGTTGCTTAGGTCACTGGGGAAAACAAACCTTCTCTTTCACATTGGACTGTTTCTCCCAGGCTAAATCATTTCACCTTTAAGATTACAGTGTTTTCCTTTCTTTAACTTCCTGTGGTTATGAAACTTTCAGAAAAGTAATCTCACAGAACAGTTACCAGAATAAAGATACTTAATAAAATACAGGGTGCCCAAGCTAAACTTAAATTCCCAATAAACAATAAATAAATTATATCAACCAGGGTTTTAAGCATGCTAAGCACAAGCTCTCCTGCTAGATTGCTCCCCTAGCTAACAATAAGTAATGTGTTTTGGATTTAGTATCTGGGACATACCTAAAACATGTGTAGTTTATCTGAAATTGAAACTGAATTAGGGGTCCTGTATTTTTATTTGCTACACCTAGCAACATCCTACAAGAAACAGAAGGAGAAGAGTGTTTGTATGGGTCCTTGTGCCAGGGACATTATGCTGGAGAACATCTTCATTTCTTTAGAATGCTGAGCAAACAAAGGCCTAGGAAACCCATTGACGTTTCCTTGGGTGTACCGGTCTGTACCTGTCATGGTACCATTCCAGGATGCAGAGGCAAAGGGAGCACAAGTTGCCTGGAGTGCAAAGCACAGCCTGGGAAAGTTATTGACTTAGTGAGACCCTGTTTTTACAAAGAGGAGAGGGCCTAGGAGGTAGCTCAGTGCAATGGCCCTGGGTTCAATCTCCAGCAATGTAAAACACGGAAGCAAACAGCTCCAGAACTAAATCACAGAAATCCATAACTTACACTCTTTCCCTCCATCCCACCTAGAAAGCTGGGAAAGATATGGTGTGAGAAGCAATCTGAGTAAAGTGCAAGCTCTCACTCCGCGTCACTAAAGTTTATTCTTCCAAGCTAGGCAAGCGTGCCTTTTCACTTCAGCTGCATCCGCAATCGCCTCTCTCTCACTGTATTTTAACTGCTGATATAGAACTTTGATTTATTCTCTCAACCTGAGAATGAAGACATTTACAGAAAGCAACCCATTGCAGACTGGGTATGTACCAAATCGGCAGAGATTCTAGGAGGAATTCGACAAGGCCTAGAGTGCTGAAATAGGAGTTCTTGTCGGATAAAAGAAGATGAAAATGTTTCAAATCTAAACGTATCCCTTCCCCTATAGAAAAATGTGTGCTGCTCAATCCTCCAGGGCTTTTTAACAGTCTCCACCCTGAGCTCTCTGCTCAGCGCAGGTAGAGAATCTTAGCAGTAGATCCAGCATCTGGCATCATCTCTCTGGGGATCTAAGCACAGCTGCTCCACATCCAAACCTCAGCTTCCTCAAATATCAAATGGAGAGTCTAAGAGCTTCTCTCTGCCCTTGCCGGCTCGGGGACAGCAAGAGATAAAAGAGACAGTAGCCATTATCACACTACAGTACATGGAAGAGACGACTTGTCGCTGCTATAACCTTTTCAGGCCAGAGAACTTTTACATGGCCCAGATCTATTCAGCAAAGGGCTAATGTTAAGGTTCCATTCGTTTGGCTTCAGACCACACTGGGGAGCCCAGGAACAGTGTGATGAGCTCTTAGATGTTTAGGACTATCCAAATTTGACCCTATTTGATTGTTAAGTCTTTGGCATTTCTCTCCCACACCTCCTTCTTTTTTCTTCAGTATTTCTACCCCCAAGAAGTCCTCGCAATTACCCTAGAGAGAAATGCTGTCTGGTACTTTTCTGAAAAACTACCTGGAACCAGATACGCTATTCTAGAAACTGAAGCACACAGCCACCTCCAGGTCTCCGCTCTCCTGGAAGGCAGAGAGCGGTGGGGGAGTGAGACACAGCAAGCGAGTGAGACTGTAAGTAACAGCATGACTACAGGTCCACACGCTCTCTGCACAAGTGAGCAAAGAGAGCATTCCTATGGAAGAAAGAACAGGATGACGAAAGGGGCATGTTCTTGGGGTGGGCTACTGAGGAACACTATGCATTCTTCACCCATTTCTCAATCTCCTGGATGACTGCCCCACCAGCAACACTGTTTATCTCTGTGCCCTTTGGCTTGCTGGATAACTAGATGCCATCATCAGTGGAGACTTGCCCTTGCTCACGTCAGTTCCTCATTTCATTCTAACCTGTAACGTGATGCCCAAAACACAGGAAATCTTGAAAGGTGTATTCAATAGTCATGTTCATTAAAAGTGAGGTAGAGCCTCACCCAACCTCAGGGACTAACTCACAACTGCAACTTCCAGTATACAAATAAGACTCCAGACCCTCACATCAAAACATATCTCAAGTTAGACCCAAAAACTTGATTTTGCTTATGCTAAGCCAGAAACCAGACTGCAGGCTCCCGGCTACCTGCCTGACACCTCCCGCCCACTGCACTGCCGTTTCACAGCGCCTTCCCCTGACTGACTGGTTTCTGACCCTCACAACATCACTGTCTGACAGTAGAGGTTTTATTTAGCTCCCCTGGTTCTTGTCTGTGTCCTCCTCTGAAGATACATGCAAGGACGAGGATTTCCTTCTGTTTTATTCCCTACTGTGCCACCAGTGAGCACAACAATACTGGTACAAGGCTGGAACTCAATAAACATGTATTAAAGGAGTAAATGTGATCTCTCTGACTGCTCACTGTGGCAGGGACAAGAAGTGTCGCAGGCGGATTAAAACGAAGACTCTAACAACACAGAGGGTAGCTGACCAGAACCCTTCCGAACTCACACCATTGACGCTCATGCCAGGATGTTCTGGGTAACTGATTCTCCTAAATCTCCTGCAGTTCTAACTAAATTTCCTTTCTCTTCCCAGAAACCAATGTCCATAAATTGGAGGCCTGTGGTACAGAGAGGAGGTCTGAATACAGAAGTGTCCTATTGGACTCACAGAGTGCTATTTGGAAATAATGCATTAGCTGCTATCTGTCAGAAGTCTATAGATTCCACACAAAACTGTGAACTTACAGTCTATCTTGAAAAATCAACAGTTAGACTCAGCTGGGCCGGTTCTAAGGTCCTGCCTGCTGCCTTTGGGGGTGGGGGTGGAGGTCTGAGCTGAACCAGGCAGGCCTGTTGTACACAGGCTGCTCCTTGGCTCTTGGCCTGGCCAGTGAAGGCATTTGAGTCTGCGACCCCTGCTGGAAAACTATCAAAAAGCATGCAATATAGAGGAAAAAAAAAAATTAGAAAAAATGCCCACTGGGATCCATTTTCTTTATGTTCAAGCTATTCCTTGGAAGAATAATGAATTCATTTTTTCTAGACCTCTCATGCTAACACATAACTATTGACAAAATACGGCCCAGTAAATATTATTCTAACAGCCCGAAAAAGCTATGGCCTTAATTCCCCATGGGTAGAGGAAGCTGAGAATGCTTCACGCTCAAGGCAGCCCTGAAGACGGACTGCGGGAGGCTCTGGGCATCAGCTGGTTGCAAGACTGCCTGGCTCAGGAAGCAGCAGGGTTTTCTTGAAGAACAGGTTGCCTCTAGGGACTGCTGCGATGCTGCGAAGCCAGAGTGGAAAGAGAAGGAATGAAGGGAACCAGCGTCCAGGGATGATGTCAAGATGGTGCCACAGGAACTGCTCCACAGGGACCACAGTCCGGGACATCCACGCCACTGCCGATGCTGCTACTTGAGCTGTGGCACAGGGCGGTGAGCAGCCCACTGTCCTTGCGTCCTTCTGCCGTTCCCTCAGGATTCCAGACCCCAAGTGGGATCTTACAACTGAGCCTAAGTTCAGGGATGGGTGACACATGCAAGGAGGTAGGGCCCTACCTCCCAGCAAAACATCTATTTCCAACAGGAAGTTGGTGCCCCCTAAATAAGATGTGTGGTTTCTGGGCACATTCCAACCACTCAGTAGGATTTCCAGCGCTGATGGACAAGTGGCCACTCGAAGCTGTACCATGGCCATAGTGCAACGGGAACAGGCAGATCTGAATCCCAATCTGGATGCTTTGTACCTTTTGAAAATTAATGAAGCTTCTTAATTTGCAGTGTCCCCATTTTTAAAATAGAAATGCTGCCATCTCTTCTCCAGGGTTACTTGAAGATACAGTTCAATCATTCATTCACTTTTCCAACACAGTTTTCTAAGTAACATGTAGTAAATGAAAGATTAATATGCCTGCTGACAGAGAGCTAGTGCTCTGGTCTGATGGCAGATTTAGATCAGGGACACACAGGTTATGTCCTGATGCTGGTCACCATTCACTTTTCTCCAGCTAATTCACCTATCCACAACTTATCTCCTGTTTTTTGATGAATTCATATCGTCCTCTCTCCAAACAGACTTTCTGTAGACAAATGTCATGCACTAGGTTAAAAAATAAAAAGAGACATCTAAAATGGAAGTCTAATCTTAAAAATAGGAGAATGATAATTCTGTGAGACCTAGTGCTGAAAGAATTTTTGATCACAAGAAGAAACTGTGCACTGATAAGATATACTTTCCTTCATGTGATGCTTAGCACTCATAATTAACTCATCTACACCTAAATTGCAATTTTCAAGAACATTAGGGAGACAGAAACTAAAATACAGGAAGGGTACATTAAATAACTCCAAAACTTCACAAGTGTCTTATAATCAGTCATATAGTTTTTGCATACATTTTGTCACTTTCTACCAAAAATGCCTCAATCTCTACTTTACAGAGATCTAGCTTGCATGGGGAGCTCAGAGAGGGTCAGTTTGCCTTTGGCCTTTGGGCAAGAAGTTGGCTTTATACACAGTTTTAAGTCTCTTACTGTCCCCTATGAGGAGAGGGCAGCCTTGATAGAAGGTGTTCACCCACGGAGCCAAGGTAAGGGATCATAGTCACCCCAAACCAATGGGAAACAAGCCTGATCTTTGTCAACCCCAGCGGGAAAGTTACTTCCTCCTGTGATAGATGGAAAGTTACTGTGCTTCAGAGCAGCCAGGAAATTGCTATGTACCAGCCACAAGGGTCTCACCCAGGGACCATGGCTTAGGAGCAGGCCTGGAACTCACATTTGAGCAGTGATCTTGGGCACAGGCCAAATTCCATCAGAACATCAGCACATTTCCCTGCTCCCCTCACTGTAGCCTCCAGGAGAGAACAAGACTCAGCCCTCTCTGTGGGCTCACAGGGTGGAGGGCAGATCCTCTGGTCTCAGACAGGGAGTATAGACCATCAAGCAATTCATACCAGCCAATCTGTCTTTCTACTCACCACCAAATTTTAATTCAAGACAATAAAGCTTCCACATGGCTTTCCCTTCAGAGAGCCCCTAGGATTTGTCTAGGAGGAGAATTTCTTCTTTTCACAGTGTAAGCGCAAGCCCCATGTATACTGTGGAGCCCAAAAAGCCCATTGCTTTATGAAGGGCTCTTAAGCAAACCTCCTTGCAAGGCCCTGCTGGATGGACCAGGGCAATAAGGCTGAATGAGGAGCCCTGGTTCCTTCACACGGCCATCTCCAAGTCCAAGGCTCTACTTTCTCACCGGCTTCCTCAGTAGACATCTCTCAACTTAAAGCTGTGGTGGGTTGTAGACTCAGCAGCCTCACAGCAGACAGCAGTCCGGAAAGAGCTCAGAAAGCCTCACTAACTGATCTTCATTCTGGGCTGCTGTTGTACTTAACTGCTCTCACTTAAGAGTGCTTAGTCATGAAGTTGTCCAGCCCTGTCAAACTCAGCTGAAAGAGTTAGATGGATAAAGGAACCTTTGGAAGCGGACCTGTCCTTGCCTAGTGCTGGAAAAAAGAAAACCTTACATAACACAGTGGTCCGTTTCAGTATTTCTGCAGTCCTGTGGGGAAACAAAAACCTAAGCACTGGAAACACAGAGAAGAGGGTAACGCGGGGATCTGCAGCTGTGGCAGCCTTCGCCTGGAATTTCAGTAGGTCAGGCTTATTCTAATTGCACCCACTGTCGCTGGGAAAGCGGAAAACAAGAATAATTCTGAAAGCCGAAGGAGGCGTTTCAGAAAACCGGAGAGGCAGAAATTGAGTTCTTTTTCCCTTCTTTAATTTTTGTTTAAATATAGAATTCCTGGCATTTACCCTTTGGAGGATGCTGGCCACTGCATTTCTACAAAATAAGGTAAGACGTGATTGTAAAGGAGGATTTGCGCTTGGGACCGAGGATCCTGTGTCTGCTCCGGCTGCAGCCCCGCAGGCTGGCCAAACATCCAGGACCGAGCAGCCTGGGCTGCCCACGCGGGAGCCTGGTGCTAGGAGGTGAAGGTGAGCTGGTGGCGAGAGGGGCTGTGCTCAGGAAGCCGGGAGTGAGTTTCGCTAAACTGCTTGGGCAGGTACAATTTACCTTCGGTCCCTTCCAGCAGGAGATTGCTTAAGAGAGCTCAGCCTGAACACAGTACAACTGGAGCCGCCTCCCCAGAATCCCCCCAAAAGCATCTCGGCAGAAGTTGTGGATAAAAATAGCCAGGGATAACACCGAGGGAAGGGGAGGAGCGAGTCTCGAGCAAGGCACGGCAAAGCTAGGCAAGGCAAGGCAGGGCGAGGCAGAGCGAGGCAAGGCCAGGCAAGGATGCGGCAGCTTCTGCAAAGTGGAGCGTGGAGAGGGTGGACGCTCCTCCTGGCCCCAGGCAGGGCTACGGAGTACGGGGAGGCTCGGATGCCCTCTCCGCGGGGGTGCTGAGATGCAAGACCTGCGCGCTGAGTTCAGCGCGCGCCGGCACCTCCGGGAGCCCTCATCCTGGCTTTGGTTTCTGCTTCTCCTTCGCATCCCCCGCCTGCGCTCCAGGTTTGCGATTGGGAGCCAGGCCCTGCGCTCCGGGACGGGTTCGGGCCAGAAACGCGAGCGGCGCGGAGTCCGCTGAGGGCTGGGAGGGGCCGCGCGCTCCAAGCGCAGATGAGCACCCGACACCCCTCGCCCGTGCCCACCAGGCTTCACTACCCAGGGCACCCGGAAAGAAACAAGAGGGAAAGCAAAGTAAAAAGTAACACGAGAAAGCAAGGCCCTCCAGTCGCTGCAAGAGCAGCTACTTACTGTCAAGTCTGTTGCCTCAATCTCTTCCCTTGCGAGCAGCGCTACCCCTGGGAGGTGCCCCGCTCTCCTCGCTACCCCAATGAACGCAGAGATAAAGCAGACCCAGGCTTCCCGCGCCGCTGCCCCGCGGGGCGTGGGACTTTGGCCCAGTTCTCCGCCCCGGGGGTGCGCAGCTCGGCGGAGCGCTGCGCCCGCGGAGCCTCCAAGGTCCTAGGGAGAAGCCGCGGGCGCGCAGTGGCCGCAGGAGCGAAGCTGTGCACACATCCAACCCAGGGCGAGTCAGAAACTCAGATGCCAGTCCTGGCCGACCGGTGCTGCAGAGTTCTGGAGCTCCGCGTGAGAGTTCCAAAGGCTCCCTCTGCCTGCGCTCCACCTGTGTCGGCCTCCGCTCACCTCCGGCTCTGCCCTCAGCCGGAATCGCTGCGCGGGGCGAAGTCACCTCGCAGCGCCCGCCGCGCCCCTTCCCGGCGGGCGCCCGCGCCCCACTCACCTGAGCCGCGCGCGCGTCCAGCCCCGCGGGCGCTGTAAATGGGTTCTCGGGCTGGGCCATGGGCAGCGCCGCCGAGCCCACGCGGCCGGTGCAGCGAATCCCGGGGCCCCGGGTCGGGTCGGCCGGGGAAGCTGGGGAAGGGACGCGGGCTCCCGCGGAAACCCGGCGCTGGCGGCGGCTCCGGGCTGCCAGCTCGCAGAACACCTTGCAAGCGGGCGTTTTGGAGCTTAATTCTGGGGGGGGCGGGGGGGGAGGAGCAGGGGGAGGAGCGGGAGCAGGAGGAGGGACGGAGGAGGCCGGGCCCTGAGGGAGCGCGTCGGGCAGAGCGGACCGCGAGCGCCCACTGCTGCCCGGCCCGCTGCTCGGGCTCCCGTCCAAGGGGCGGGACCAGCGAGGCCCGGAGGGTAGGGCGGGATTAGGTGACTCGGGATTAGGTGACTCGGAATTGGAGCACTCCGTCACCACTGCCGACCTGGAAGGGCCGATCCACCTCCTGACGCCTGTCTGGTCAGAGCTGGGACCCATCGCTTCCGCGCTCTCCAGTTCTGCAGGTCCCAAGACCTGCGCTCCGCCTCGCGCGCTGGGCCCGCGTGTTCCCTGTCCTGTAGGTAACCCACCTCAGACGCCGGCAGCTTGCGTGCGCCGGGAGCGAGAGGCGGGTGCATGGCCCGAACCCGCGCTGCAGCCGCGTGGGGATGAGGAACCACAGGAGCAGCGGGCTTGGAAGTGCACGGGTCGCAGTGAGCACGCCCTCCGCGCCGGCTCTCGTGTGGGACCCTGATGTGGACCGTGAGGAGAGCGCGGGTCGCAGTTCCGCTTCGCTTCTGCTAGGGCGCTGAGGATAGCAAATGTCAGCTTTGAAATTGAAAAACGAAGTCCTTCTGGCCCTGTCCCAGTTTGAAAACTGGGAGATTTTCGGAGAGAACCCAGCAGCCCACACTAGATCAATTTGAGATTTGGAGCAGTGTAAATTGGGACTCTCTAAACTGCGCTGCCTGCTCACCTAAACCAAAATATGTGGTTTCAAAGTGAAGTCAGCAAAAGCCCTCCCGTATATATGAAGTTTAAAAAATTAAGTGCACATCAAAGCAACTTCTTTTAGATGAGAGTTCAATATATTTCTTATATTTCAAATTTTGTAAGAGAAATCTTTGAAAGGAGCCAGATTTGCCATTTATATATATTTTTTAATTAATATTTTTCTGGCTTAAAAGAGGGTTTTTATGAAACCTTGACCCCTTAACCCCTGCAAAGGTTAACCTCTGTCCTTTTAGAAGGGAAAGTGATGCCAGCTACAGCATTTTCTGGACCAAGCCTTCCTTCTGAAAAATAAGCTTTTAGGTGTTGTAATGGCTCTGGCTACTGCTTTGAGGCAGAGTAATGTTGGCATGCCTGTTTTAGGTAAAATATGTGAATTTCAGAAAGTCACTTTAAGGCTGCACTTTGAAAAGCCGCAGCACTTAAACTTACATTGAAAAGAGAAGTGCTTTTCTCCTCCATTCTGTGAAGCTGTGTAAAACCAGGTATGAAGTCGTCCCAGTCCAAAGGAAGTCTGAGATAAAGCCCTGCCAATTATAGTATCTTTACGCTTCTGCTAACAGCCAGGCATATTGTAGACCAGGAGTTATTCAGAATTTGGGAGCAGTTTTGATGCTCTGTGTTGGTACAAATAATTGGTCTAACCGTTCAAAGTACTACATGCACGTAGTTTGAATTTCACAACTCATTTGTGAGACAAAAACAAGGATCAGCAAAGATTCTCTGTGCACCCAGGCAGATTAACTGACCTACCTGATTGCTGCTGCCAAATAGGTCTTGAGAGAAGCCAGGCCCTAAACACAGACCCCAGCCCTGCATCTGGGTTAGTGGCTTCCATTTGCAGAAATGATTCCAGGCCTATCTGGTAAATGACAAGAATTTGATGACTGTCATTTTAGTTATTCTCTCTCTCTCTGCAACCATTAATTGGTCAATAATCAATGTTCTTATGTTTAAATAAGGAAAATTTGACAGGATTCTTTCTTTATTTCTTTTTAGTTTTATGTCTCCACTCAGCCATTTGCTACCGCTCCTAGATGTCTACTCTGAAGCCTTCTGGGCCTGAGTTGGGCTTCCCAACTGGTTGCTCATATGGTGCCTATTCTTGTTTAACTATGAAGGGTCCCCCACATCCTCAGTCCCCGATACAGCACTGTTTAGAATTAGAGCCTAGAGAGATGATTGGATCATGTGGGCTCTGACTCAGCAACTGATCAACCTACTGAAAATTTCATAGCTGAATGGGCTACTGCAGGTTCAAGCGCACTATTAAAAAGTAGGTCTTTGGGGATGTATCTGTGAAGGTGTGTCTTGTCTTCCAGCCACCATGCAATCCTCTCTCCCTCTCTCTTTCCCCTTCCTGACTGCCATGAGGTAAGCAGCTTTTCTCTGCCAGGCCCATCCTCCATGAAATTTGTCTTGGAGCCAGCCAACCATGGACTGAAACCACCAAAACCTTGAGCCAAAATTAAACTGCCTTCCTTTAAATTGCTTTTCTCAGGCACTTTGTCAGAGCACTGCTATAAAGCACAAACATTTCAGTAGAAGTGTCTGCATTAGGGTCTTCTTCCCCAGCAACTTGGAAGTGCCTTGAGCGGGGAACCATGAGATAATTGTTGCTCCCCAGAATGTTGCATGGTGTCTCAAACATTCTGTGTTCAAATAAATAAATACATTTACCAGTTTAAGCATTTGTAGATTTAAGTTCCTTTAAATTGCAATGATTTAAATCAGACATACTATCTCTATGACAAAGCTGGAGGTGTCAGAATGGAGATTACCATGAGCACACAGTGGTAGTCAACTGGAGAAACATTTGTCCTTCATAGCTGTGTGGCCCTACAGTGTTATCAAGTGGGAAATGAGAGAGCATTAGTAGATGATCACTGCACTGCTAATATTTAAGTGACTAAAATGTTTATTGAGCATGTAGTGTGTATTGAACACAGTGCCAGAGACAGAGGGAACATGAAAAGTTAAGACATCATCTTTGACCAAAAGGCAATTTTTCTGGAGAAAAGATTTTGTGAAAAGCTAACACTCATAGCTCACCTTTACAGAAACCCACTGATATTGGTTAACCAGGTAAGCTCTGTTCACAGAAGATGAAGGCTCAAGAAATGAAATGGAAATAAATGCAACTGATCTATGAATTTGGTCAACATTCTGCAATAACAGCCATTGATATGGCTTGGGCTTCTATACAAAATGCATCATATAGCTTACATCTTTTGCATTTTATCATTGAGTGCACCAGAGAGTGGAGGGATTTCTCCAGGGCAGCTCACCTCTAGTAAAAACTAGATTCCTACCCCAGTGCTCTCTGTAATTCAGCGGTTTGCTTGTGCTCATTTTGGTTATTGTCTTTCCCACAAATATGTAATGTGCTTTAAGATGGGGACTGATGCAGGATGGAGAAAGACCAAGATTAGGGAGGGAGAGAAAAGGTGTTCCTGCTTCTTCTGAAGATGTGGAAGATCCACATTCACTCTGCCCACTCACTGTCCATGGAGATTTTACCTGCAACCACTATCTGCTTGGGCTGGCCTGTATTCTACCTCCTTTCATAACGGCTGCTTGAATCTTTAAGGTTAATAGCATGAATATTAAGGAGTCCAGTGGGATTCTTTACAAGCAGAGGAAATTGGGATCAGGTTAAAAATCCAATTTTAATAAACTTTCCAAGTCCTGATTTAGGTGGTGTGCTAATGGCTCTTACTGCTGAATCACCTGAAAAGTCAAATGTATTTTTAAAATGTCTTTGTTGTATGGAAACCTTGATGGATATTGCTTAATTGTGCATTGTGCATTCCAGTCTGCGTGGAAAAAAATCATCTGAAAGCCTGAAGAGTGCTGATAGGAAATGCTGCTCTCCGCAGAGCTGACTGGGTATAGGCAGCATGCAAGATAATTTTCACTGGTTTTGACCAAAACAAAGAGAGCGTGATTACTCTGCCAAAAAGCGGTATCCTCAAATAACCCCACTAATTTGATTGTGCTGAGGTCTAGAGCTGTTTCTATTTCTTTTGATTTGCTAATTTTCCAGAGCAGTATGGTTGTGAGAAAGGAAATGAGGGTCATGTCTATGAAAGATGGAGGAGTGTGAGTCTTTCTAACTCAGATCACCCATGGCGTGGCTCCCCAGGCTCCCAGTTTATCCATAGATATGTGCAGAGTCCACCAATCTGTGTTTAATTGTCTCCTTGATAATTTTTTTTCTGAAAACATGACTTTGTTTTTCTTTTCCCATCAGATTTACTATTGGCCCATGGGGATATAGGGTAGATTATGACTTACATGACTTTTGCCTCTGGGATCCTCTTCCTTGCTGCTGTGATTTAGGTGTGAATGTTCTCCTGATGCATGAAAAGTTTAGCACTCAGGGTGGCTGTAACTGAAGGTGGTAGAACCTTCAAGAGGGCAGGACTACTGGGAGATTCTGAAATCTTTGAGAGTGTGTTCATGAAAGAAATTAAGGTAATTTTCTTGTGTATCCTTGATCTGGCTCCTGACACGATGTCTTTTTCCTACATGTGTTCCTATAACGTTCCGACCTACTATGCATTGACCCAGCTAAAGGAAACCCTTGCAAGAATCTGTACCAGGCTGTTTAAACTCTTAGTTTCCACAGCTGTGAACTAAATAAAACTCATTACCTGTAAGTTACCCTGCACTTGGTATTTTGCTATAGTAACAAAATGAAGACTGATGCACATATATTAAAATTCTATATTGTGAGTGCATTGATATGAAGATGAATATATTACTCTTATTGGTTTAAGTGTTTAATCTCAAGGTTTATTTCTTCTTTTGATTTTAAAATAAGTTATAATGTCTTTAGAGGCTCTAAAGGCCTTCAAAGTTATTATGGGCTCTGGGCACTGAGCCTGTGACTTTTAATGGCAGGACTGGCCCAATTAGATGATATTGGGTGGCATGAGTGTGGAGTTGGTTCAAGTGAAGGAAGTCTATTAAATACTGTTTCGTATAAATAGCTCATAGTTTATCCACTGTGTTGGGTAAGTAACTTTGGACAACATATTGCTTTTATTTGTGATCTTCTGTCTAACTTTGCCCCAAATTACACATGTTAGTGCTACCAGAATTGCAATATTGCAGGCTTGAAGTGGTCCCCTTTTTCAAATTATTATACCCTGCTGAGTGCCGGAGCACCTTCAGGGCAGTGGAGGATGTGGCACTCTGTTTGATTTCAGGTTTGCTAGGAACAAAGATGGCTGGTCCTCTGATGTGTGGGTCTCGATGATTGTCTCTTTTAGACCCTATTCAAAGATACTGGGAATTTCATTGCATTCAGGCAAAAAGAACATTTCGTCTCCCTGCAGCTGCATCAGTTCACTTGAGCCAACATTTATTGGATATCTGCTTTCAGCATGTCCTCCACTAGGCACATGGGTGGACATTTACAGGGAGGAGTCGAATCCAGTACTTGCTCAGAACTCACGGATGTGTGTGAATAGGAACATGGCGACTCATTTTGGTGATGCTCTTGGGTACAGTTCTCTGTATGCAAGGGAGGATGAGGCAGCATTCGCTTTGTGATTTTTTCACCCTCCCACCTACCCCCAACTCACAAGGTAGCACATGGAATTCTCTCTGGAGCTGTCACTGAAGCCCTGTAGACATGGCCCTATTGTCCTCAAAAGCTGGGGGTGCTGCATTCTTTCTTATACGTTTTCTTTGGACTCTAGATTTAAAATAGAGCCAAAACCATATCTTCTAGAGTTCTCTGTTCACATGCTTTGGAACACTCCTGTTATGAAAGTGTTCTTATGGAACACTTCTTATGAACATCCTAAGAATGACACATGTATATTTTCTTTCTCCTTTGTGGTAGTTACAAGTATGCTATAGAATACTTTGCAGCTTGGGTAATTCATGCTTAAATGGAAAAAATACTAACATTTTCATTTAAAATTATCAAAGTATCTTATGTGAATACTTATACAATATTTACTGTAAACTAAGTTTTATAAACTAATAGAAGATGGATATCTTGTACAAAGTTAGGAAAGCCCAGCAGACACACTGTGAAATAAGACTGAGGTCCTGTATGTGCACGTAAGATAAATCATGGCATTTATGGATAGCTGTGTGTTAGATTTATGTATCTTCTCCATTTGTCCCTATTTTATGTGCAAATAGAGAAGTTAAAATTGAAGGCTACCTGTTCCAACATGCAGCTAGTGCCGCTGGATTTTGAGGTAGGTCCAAGTTAAATCTTGCCATCTTTTCTTACCTAAACACATGCACATCATAAACCTAGAAAAAGAACTACAGAGGGTCTTGTGGCATTTCTTCAAATGAGGGAAAAGAAAGTTGTGTTCTTCTCCATGCTTTCAAAATTGTACTTAGGAATGTAACTATTCATAAGGTATTTGAATCCAATGTTCATGTTATTGTTATAATTGCATTGAGAAAACTAATTGACCAAAGAAAATGCTAGGCTTAAAAGCTCAGTTCTTTGGTGTATTTTTGTCTCCCCATGTATAATCAGCCGTTAAGTATACAAGCTGTTAAAGGGTTTCAATTTCCAGGCAAAGGGCATCCCACATTGATGCTCTTGATTTCACATGGCTTTTTAATCCCAGCATCCATATCAGTGGTCATTCACTCAATCCAGTATCACTCAGTTCTTTAGCTCTTAATCTCTGCCCAGGACTTCGGTAGACCTGGAGATATATACATGAGTCAGAACCTGTACCTACTGGAGCTGAGTGTTGCATGGGTGTTGGTGTTCTCTTTGGTGCATGTAATGTCCTCTGGCTCTTGTTGCTTCTCTGGAATCTTCCAGTCTTACAGATTTGCCTCCTCCTGGGAGCCGCCTAAGGTGGCACGGACATTCTGCCTATAGATGGAAAATAGACAAGCTTGTTTATTGACAGATGTAAAAAAAAAAAAAACAACTGTGGATGCTCCCATCTGCTTTGACTGACTTCCTCTTGGGAGCAAGCTGACTGCGAGGTAGCATCCATGCTGTGCAGCTTCACTGCTCCTGATCTCTGAGCGTTCCCTGGAGGAGGGAGGTCTGCCTGGGGCTGGGGTTGTCTCTTCCTCCCTGGTCGAGTGTGCCAGCCATGGGGTTCAGCTGGCAGGTCTCCTGGCTCGCCTCCCTCAATCCTCTCTCAGGAGCAAAGGGTATACTTAGCTTGCATCTGTGTTAGTCTTTGTTGCATCAAAGAGGAAAAGTGGTGCCACTTATTCAGGTGGATTAAACTTCCAAAGCTGATGAGCTCCCTCGAATTCTTTCTGTTCTAGGTTCTAGCTCATTTTTCTCATGCCCGGAGTTCACATTTATTCACTGCCTGTTTCTCTATTTGCTACCTGAGGTTATTGTAAGTGCATGGTGTTCATAGTCTCTGTCTCTGAGGCTATAGTTGTAGTTCGAAAGAGAATAGGAAGTGAAACTGTTCCAATAAGCACTGAGTAAATATCAGACTCTAAGAGGGCATGTTCCAGTACTAGATGGCTGGAGTTGAAATTCCAACTGCATTTTTAGCTCCATGAATTCATCTACATTTCTTAGCCTCCATTTCTTGTTCTATAAAATGGGATAGTGATGACACTTTCTCTTATCTCTATACATTAAGGGCATGATACATAGTATACGCACACAGAATGCAGCTACATTATTACTATACATTGGAATTAGATCAGAGAACCCAGTTTCTTCAGAAAGAAAAACTACAAATAAAAATCTCCTCTACTCTCTTAGGCACTTCTGGTGAGCTCTGTTTGACACGATCTTTAAAGGCCTAATTCTCCTTGTGACCTCTCAGCATCTGCTGCAGATGTCATCTCTGCTGGAAAATCATTGCCCGCCAAGAAAACCCTCAAAGAGCAAGGTTCTGGAATAAGACAAGACTAAATTTGAATTTATGTGCCCTAAATTCACTCAGAGATCCTCCTTGAACTTCACTTATTCTTTTGTAGAATAAACACAATGGCATTTATGTATAGTATAGCATTTTGATATTTGGTAAGACAGTTCAGCTAAAAGCCACTCATAATGCATGGATGTACAGTGGGTCAAAGTGTTTCGAATGACTGAATACATGGAATACTCCTTCAGGCCACTGGTTTCATACAGTGCTATTCACAGAGCTGTTGATGTTTTGTAGGTTGACTTGTGTTCACTTGCAAAGAGAGAGATCATAGAAGGACAGAACAATAAGAGATGGTCTCTGTTAAATTTCCAGCACTGTGGTAAGGGCAAGGGGCTGGGTACAAGATATAGTCTCCCTGGACATGCATCCATGACCTACTCCTTTCAACAAGGGCCTAAGTCCCAAGTTTCCATCACCTCTTAATAACGTTATCAAATTATGACTCCACCGGTGGCTCTAACTGATGAAGTTAGAACCCTCATGATCTAAATATCACCTTCCAAAAATTCCCTGCTGAACACGGGACCAGGCCTCAACACATGAGCCTTTGGGGGCACACTCTATAATGTTTTTCCCTGCCCCCCAAATGTTCATGTCCACCCCATAATGCAGAATGCATTTAGACCATCC
This sequence comes from Dinomys branickii, assembly GCA_004027595.1. Taxonomy (NCBI): domain Eukaryota; kingdom Metazoa; phylum Chordata; class Mammalia; order Rodentia; family Dinomyidae; genus Dinomys; species Dinomys branickii. Next base: position 87,239 of record PVLD010001112.1, read on the forward strand.
CTAAGAGGGCCCAAAGTCTCACCAGTTCCGCTACTGTCATGCAGTCCAGAGTCTCCTATGACAAAGCAACTCATCTTTGAGTCCCAGTGAATTTCAAACAGTGGTTTCATCTTTCCAACATAAAATGGTGAGACAGATGCAGGGTAAATATTTCCATTACAAAAGGAGGCATGGTGCAAGTAATGCAGAAAGAAAGGATGAGATCAAAGCAAGACCAAAATTCAGGAGGGAAAAGATTAAATTCTTTAGCTCCATGTCCAGCATCCAGGGACTGTGGTGGATGTGGGCCCAAACATCTCCATTCCCTGTGGCCTCACTGATTGCAACCCAACTCTCTCTTGGGATTGGCTCTGCTCAATGCCTTCCACTTTCCTCAGCAAGTGTTCCAGATTCTTGGAATATTCTATCATCCTGGGATCTCAGTCATAGCTTTAGCTTAACACTCACAGCTTCCTGTATCAACTTCAGGGTTGCCTGCAAGGACTCAGACCCATCCCATGTTCCTTGAAATCCCTGTGTAAGGTTTTGTGACTGTGGTGGACTGACAATTGGTGAGCAACTTGTAACATCCAGCTCCACTGAATCACTGTGGTGCCGTGTATGGAGGCCCCACCTGAGAATTGTTGCCAACAATATAAAAAAGAACTAGAGAGTGGTACTGTTGGTTTTTCGGAAGGAGTGTGTCTCCTGGCTTTCCTGATATGAATTCAGCTGTTCCCACTGTTGGAGGAACTTAGGACTTTTCTGTCAACTAAGAATGGCTACAGTTCACTTTGGGGGAGCGCTGATCCTTAGTTTGAACGTCACTTCCTGGCTCCAGAGAGGAATATGGTGCACTGCTCAGGCTTCTGGAGAAGCTTGTTGTGCTGGCTTTCCTGGTATGAACTCAGCTATTCTCACTGGAGGAGCTCAGGACCTCCCTGTTGCTGGAGATGGCTGTGGTACTTTTTGGGGAGCTCTGGTTCTTACTTTGAGCGTCCCTTCCTGGCTCCAAAGCAGATCCCTCAGCCTGCCAGCACACATCCTTCATCCCGCTGGTATAGACTTTCTAGCTTCTACCACTGACCTTTGGACCTTTTCAGCACAGATCTATGAAACAGACTCACATGAGATATTGTCATGGGTTCTAGGCCTCTGCTTGGACTTATGGGAATCCAGGCCCTCAGATGGATTCTATGGGTCTCTAGCGTGTGGACCGATCTCCCAGCCTCTTTCACATTCAATTCGTTGGGTGACTATTAGAAAATAATCCTAAAAATTGTGTACCCTGTATTAAATTGTTTCCCTTGTAAACCCTGACCACAACAGTGACTCTGAGTATTTGCATTCTGTATGCCTCCAAACAAGGGCCATGTGGATAATCAAGGTCTACTGACAGCAGCAGCAGAAGCTGGGCCCATTTGGTCCACAGTTGCAGTGGCCTGTGAGTGATTTGACAACTGAGCACAGTGAAATGGATCCCAGGGAAACAACTTTCTAGGCTGCTCTGTGCAAGAAGATTTCTTGTCTCTCTCTTTTCTCAAAGCAAGTCTTTGAAAAGAGTAAAGTTTATGTCCTCCAGCCTGCAGTGGGTGTGGTCTGGCCAATTCCTTAGATGCCTTGTGGTCACATTTCTTATTATTCCAGTGCAAAGCATTTGCTTTTCTTTAATGATTTTAATCTCTTTAACAACTTACATCTTCCTTGGCCACCTTGGTGAATACATTAGTTCTTGGAAAAGCTGTGGGTTTTCCAAATCATTCTTCTTTGGTTTTTGTTTCCCATTTTCACTTGAAATCTGACTAAGAGTAGCCAGCAATACTCATGGAATAGGCATGCTGTGCTGCCTTGACATTTTCTCAGCCAGAGAAAATAATCTTTTACCCATAAACTCAACCACACACAGTCCTGGGACTTGGATAAAAGGTGGGTACATACCTTACCAAAATGTAATGAGAATGACTTGTATTCCAACTTCCAGTAAAGCCCTTGTTTCCATCTGAAACATGAGCACAGTCTTTACTCTCCATGATCCTGCAGCATTCTGGTCTTCTGGGCTCCCACCAAGGCTTCACTTCCAGCATCCAGGGCTTCTTCAGCCCGCATCTCCCCAAATTTCCTAATTCCTTCTACTAACCAGTTCCAGAACCTACCAAATTATATGGTCAGGTACAGTCACAGCACTGCACTGACCCCACTTCTCAGCCCCAATTATCTGTGATTTTTAGCTTTCTCTCTTTGTGGTAAAAGGCCTGACACAAAAATCCATAGGAAGAAGAATATGCTTTGGCACATGGCTCCATAGGTTTCAGCCCATTATGAGCTTGCTGCATTTCTTTGGGTCTCGGGTAAGGCAGAATATCATGGCAGCAGGAGCATGGAGCCAGGTACAAGGTATAATTCCTAAGGACACATCCTTCTGATTCACTCACTTCTACTAGATCCCCATCTCCTACGTTTCCATCACTTCCCAATCATGCCATCATATTGTGATCTATCAGTGGGTTAATCCAGTGATAAACTACAGTATTCATGAGCCAATAACCTAAAAGCTCCCTCTTTAAACTTTTCTCTATTGTGGACAAGACCTTGCATACGTAAGTCGTTGGGAGATATTTCACATTTAAGCCATAAAACTCTTCATGGACAATCAAACAACTGGCCCTTTTCCTTCTGAAAAGTCAAGATAGAGAGGCAGTCTTTGTATAGAACTTATTCTTTTCATTCCAAATTTACCATTTCTATACCATTCAGGGTGGAAACTTGCCAGAGAGCACATCAGAAATTCCTCATGTTCGCCTTGTATCATTGACCCCTGATGTAGGCAGAGCAATGCTCACTCGCACCAGAGACATCTGTCTCCTAATTCCCAGAAGCTCTGAATATGTTACTTTACGTGGCATTATGGTTTGAACTTTATGTACCCCCAATTCATGTGAAGCTACAACCCTCACAGCCACATTACGTGACTGCATTTGACGATCAGGTCCTTATAGATGTGATTAAATTAAGACAAGGGCACTGCAGGGGATCCTCACCAATATGAGTGAAATCCATATAAAAAAGGGAAAATCTGAACACAGAGAAAAGGACAAAGGAAGATGAAATGAAGACGCAGGGAGAATTAAGCCACTTGGAAGTCAAAGAGAGAGGTCTGGAACAAATTCTCCCTCACAGCATCCAGAATAAACAGATACTGCTGGTACCTTCCTTATGGGCTTTTGTGCTCCCGAGCTGTGAGGTGAGACATTTCTGTGGCTTCAGCCACTGAGTCTGTGGTACCACATTATGGCATCTCTGGCAAGCTGTTACAGATCCATGAAGTATTTCTTGTTGGCAGAATAAAATATAACTTCTAGTTGTTCCTGTATCTGGGGACATTGACTTTATGATGCCTATTTTTACCCAGTGTTCTGTTTTTGTCCTCTGTGCATATAGATGCCTTTCCATTCTAATGTCCAATCTCAGCATATTTTTATTCAACTCATACATTCAAATCATGGGAGTATGTGTCTCAATTGAAATGACACAAGTAAGCATATCAGCTATATATTGCTGCATAACAAATTATTCCCTGGGTTCATAACTTTAAATAATATACATTTATGATCTTAGAGTTCCTATGGGTCAGCAGTTTGGCTTGGCACAGCCAGGTCTTCAGGTTTCAGGGTCTTAGGCTAGATTCAAGGTGTTGACCATGGATCCAAAGGATCATTGGGAGAATAATGGTATGGCCTGTGAGAGCAAGACTCCTCTCCCAGGTTGTTGAAATGAGGGCATTACTTCTTCAGTGGCTGTTCCAGAGTCCACTTGTAATTCTTTGTCATGTGGAGTCTTCATAGAGCAGATCATGTTATGGTAGTTGGCATTATCAGAGTGAGCAAGTGACACCGAAAAAGAGGTCATCCCTGGTAGATGCCATAGTGCTTGTGGTAAATTGACAACTGGTGGTTAACTTTTAATGCCAGGATGAACTGAATCAGTGTGGTGCTGGCATGGAGGGCCCACCTGAGGATTGTGGTCAACAACATAAAAAGGACACCTGGAGGGGAAGTGGTGGTGCTCTTGGTTCTCCTGGAAGAGCTTGCTGTGCTGACTTTCCTAATATGAACTCAGCTGCTCTCATTGTCAGAGGAGCTCAGGACCTCATTGTCACTGAGGATGGCTGTGGTACTTTTGGGGGCATCTCTGGTCCTTACCTTGAGTATTATTTCTTGACTGCAGTGCAGATCCCTTAGCCACAGATCATTCATCCCACTGGCTCAGATTTTCTAGCTTCCACCACTGATCTTTGGACCTTCCCAGTGCAGATCCATGATACAGACTTGCGTGAGACATTGTTGTGGGCTCTAGGCCTCTGGCTGGACTCAGGGGTGTGTGTGTGGGGGGGTGCACTGCCTCTAGCTGAAGGCTCTAGATCTTTAGCTGGACTCATGCGGGACATTGTTGTGGGATCCAGGCCCTCAGCTGGATGCTTTGGGTCTCTAGTGTATGGACAGATCTGCACTCTTTTGTATTTGACTCTTTGGATGAAGGTTATAAAATAATCCTATAAATTATGTGTCCTGTATTTAATTATTTCCCTTGCAAACCATTACTACGGTAGTGTATTTACTACCTGGCCTCAGAAGTGATGTCTTGTCGCATTTGACACTGTCTATATATTTTAGAAGCAAGTCAATGGGCACAAACAGCCTGAGATGGGGGTGGTGGAGCCTGTTACAGAGGCTGCCGGCCACAAGGAGGAATTCAGGAATGGGAAGGCAGTGACACAAGGACCACGTTGACTGCTTGGCCAGCAAGAGTAGCAAGACACCATCAGCCATGTGATACTTTAAATTTCATAAACATTAAGATTATAAAAAAAGAACAATAAAAATTTTTAAAAATATGTAATAGGAGAACTATATCCTAATAAACTTTTAAAAACCCTTGAACGAACCATGGAATTATTTATCCATTAGTTAATTTAATTAGTCAAGGGATGGCCTTCCCGGGCACTAGGTATATAAGCAATGCTTACAGTGCTGGTCTTAGTTGTAGAAAGAAGCTCCTTTCAGCTTCGGGTCTGGGGGAATTCCGCTGTCCACTGGCTGTTCCTGGGAGGGAAGCTTCACAAAAAGCAAGCCAGGGGATAGCCTGGGGATCATCACCTTAGTTTCAATAGCAAAACTACAAAGGATAAAATTCCTTGCTGACCAAACTGAAAACAGAAAGGGAGGAAGGAGAATTTGCCAGCGCAAAATAACACCTGAAAAAAATGGCATGTTGTCATTGGATCTCCAAATCACAGCATTCAGGGTTAGTCCTAATGCTTAGAGTTTACTTCTGGGTTTGTTTTCTCATAATGTACTACTTGTTTATTAAAGCTAATAGGAAAAGTTACCAAAAAAATTTAAAAAAAAGGAAAATATACCATTAGTTCCACTGCCCAGAGGCAGTTCTTAGATTAAGACTGAGTAAATAATATAATAAAATAAGAAAGCTGAAATTGTTGGTTTATTGGACCTGCTCATTTACAAGCCTTTAATATTTAAAGTTGTTTATGCTTAACTTTGTTAAATGTAACATTTATTGTATATAGAGAGTTCCAATTTTTAGACGTAAGTGGAATTAGGGGAAGAGTTTTTCATTTTAAAAAGTCAAGTAGTGTGAAATACTTCAGTGTTTACTTTAGGAAAAAATTAAATTTAAAAACCCCATGCGTATTCATGCAGTTCTGAAGAAGGGCAAACAATAGATCAACTGTTACTTTTACGCAACTCGTGAGCAACAATTAAAGAAATGTTTCTGGAAGTGCAGACGTGCTTTACACTACCACAGACCCAACTTGTGGGGCCTCATTCCCTTCACCCCCTCACCACAGCTCCCTCCTTCCCCAAAGACACTGCCATCCTTAGTTTTAAAATTGAAGCTTAATTTTGCAAATGTTTTTTAAAATGCTATCCTATTGCATCTTTCCATATCTTAGTCATTTTGTGAACATTTATTATAAAATTCACCCCTATTGTTGCAAGTAGCTGAAGTTAGTTTTTTTTGCTGAGTACTTATAACAACATAGTGAATGCTCTCAGTCTTCTTTCTGTGGGTGAGAGTTTGTCTCCGGTTTAGAACTTCCACAAATCATGCTTCTGTGAATATTCTTGTGTATATTTTGGTCCAAGTTGCAAATGTTACTCTTCGTTGTACACCTATGAGTGAGGTTACTATATCAGGGGATTTGCAGTGTTGAACTTAATGGTGGAGGCTGAATTGTTTTCTAAAGAAGTTGAGCCGCCTTTTGTTTCATGCATGGAGTGGCTCTGTTTCTTCCCTAAACTTAGCATGATCAGTCTGTTTGATTCTGTTGACCATGTATCAAGTGCCATTTGGTTTTAACTTGGATTCTTGTGGCTGTTTGATTACTGCATTAGTCAGCTTTCCAATGACAGGTTACTCAGCTTTCCATCACTGTGACAAACACCCAAGGAAAACAACTGAAAAGGAGGAAAGACTTGTTCACCTCATAGTTTCAGTCCATGGTTGGCTGGGTTCATTGATTTTAAACTGGTGCTGAGGTAAAGCATCAAGGAAGAGCATGAAAGAGGAAATCTACTGATAGCAGCCAGGAAGCAGAGAGAGGGTGACAACACAGGGAGGTAGGGTTTGGGGGACAAGATAGGCCCTTTAGAGCCAGAACCCTGATGACCTGCTCTCCATCTACACCTCACCTGTTAACATTGCTTCCACCTCCTCGCAGCCCATTAAACTATGAGTCAAAGGACGGATCATCCACTGATGAGGGCAATCCATTACTATCAATCACCTCACAAAGACTCCATGTCTGAACACTGCTCCGTTCTGCAGCAAGCCTCCAACACACAGCATTTTGGAAGGTATTGAAGGTTTGTACCATAACAGATATCCCCTTTTATGAAGCATCTATTTGTGTCTTTTAGTTTTTCTACTTACTTGTTTGTCTTTTTGTTACTAATTTTTAGAAACTCCTTATATATTTGGAGAAAGCTACTTTGCCTCAGTGTTATGCTTTGTGTCTCGGTGTTCCCCCCAAAGTCTCATGCAGTCACAGGGTGGGCTTTTAGAGTTTATGGTTGATCCATGGTCCAATGCTGGGATTATGGGTGTGAGTGCTACATGTGCCCTGGGGTGGGTAGTTTGTACACAGTGTAAGGGAGGGAAAGAGGCTGCTTACCGCAACTCCTCTCTTTTGCTGTTGTTGCTCCTCTCTTCTGTTGTTTTCTAGGGCCATGAACTGTTGTCCTGTGCCATGTGCCACTCTGCCTTGGAGCCAGCCATGTGTGGATTGAAATCTCCACAGACTGTAAACTAAATAAACATTTCCTTCCTTAATTTTGGGCATCAGATATTTTGTCTCAGCAATGAGAGAAAAGTAACCAAGACGCTCAGTTTTATCTGTAAAATGGGAATGAGAGTAATGCCTACATCATATTATATTATTAGGGTGATTATGTATAATAATGCAGATAAAACCTGAGAACTATATGTGACATGTGATGTTTTTTAGTCACTTTGCCATTGCTGGGACAAAATATATCCACAGTTTAAAGGAAGAGTGATTTATTTTGGCTCGGTGACTTTGGAGGTTTTAGTCCATGGTCTATTTGCTCTGAGGCAGAATGGGCACGGTGGAGAGCTTGTGCAGATGATAGCTGCTCATCTGCAACAGCAAGGAAGAAGAGAGCAAAGGAAAGAACTGGGGATAAGAATATACTTCTTGAAAAAGGCCTCAGTGACCCACTTCAACAGGTCCTTGACTCTGAATAGCAATCAATGAAAAGTACAGGCTGACCCTAACCGATAATTAAATCATCTATCCAACACTTCAGACTTTTGGAGGACATTTAAGATTGAAACCATGGCATGATCAGTGCTCACTATTATTGCCATCAGCGAAGATCACATTGATAGTACTTGTTGGCAAAGAACTCCAGCCAGGTCTCCTCCCTGCCATTCACCACACTGAACCCTGCATGGACAGAACTTCCCTCACTCAGACTCATCACATCAGCCTTGCTCACTGCCATCTTGGGCTCCCATACCAGCATCAGAGGCAAGTGCTGCTTTGATATTAGTAGAACATAATGCTACTTTTAAACGTTGCAACCATGTTCTATTTGTTAGGAGAAAAAGGTGGTTTTCGCACTGAAAAATACCAGAAAACATTCATTCTCACAGACTGTGTAGTGCAGTTGGCACTTGGCATTTGCATTCCAAAGTTTTAAAGACAGATACTTCACCCAAAGAAAAAAGAAACAAAACAAAATGAAACTACTCCCTAAACACAGAAATAAAATATATTAAAATTTAAAGACTGCACAATGTGAGCAGTAAAGTATTTCAGGCTAAGTGCCTGTTTTTGCCTCGTCAAACTTCTCCTGGTTCATCTGCCACAGTTAAGAAAAAGGAACAATTTCTCTCTTGTACCATATTGGGAATCGCATTGCTCCTGGTGGTCAGATGATAATAATTTATTATAAACAAAAACACAAATTTGAATTAGTCTTACTTTTTGTTCTTTCACCTGTGGAATTTTCACCAATGGATGAAATAATTCTGTTTTAGGGAAGAAAGAGTGAGACTGACATGATTTTGCCTCTGCAACCAAAACCAACAAGCTCTGACTTACTCCTCCTTAAACCAAAAGCTTCTAATGCCTTTCTTCCATGACCCTTAACTAAATTCTGCTTCTTTTCCCCCTACCCCTGGATTCATTCTTTTTTCTTCCCAGAGTAATGTAGCTCTTCATAGTTATAATTTCTCAACAGTTCAATTTCATGTACATCACCTACATTTCTGTAAATCTCTCTCCCCAAATGGGAAGTTGGTTGTTGATTTCCCTCACCTGCCTCCCAGGATCTCACTCAGACCAACGGTAACTGATTTATAAGTGTGCACATTGAAATGCATTGTTCCATAGAATTAAGGTACATGTGAATAAAGACTTTTGGAAGTGAAATGTCTAGAGTGAAATGTCCACCTTTGAAGGTCCTTCTGAAGAGTTGTCTCATAAAATCTTCCTTAGTTTCTTCTGGGAGGAAAAAATAGTTTGCCCCCTCAACCTCCACAGCACTTTTAGATACTGTCCTATAAGGTAGGGGGTCATAAATATTTGCAAATATGTGACCTACAGACCCTCCCTAGTCTCTCTCTCTCGATGATGCTAGTTTGGGCATGTGACAAGCCTTAGCCAAAGGCATGAGCTGAATCAAGCATGTCTGAGGCAAGCTTTCAAAGATATAATGAATTCCTGCCAACTCTCTTCTGCTTCTTCTGTCCCAAGTTTCTTCATCTCAGGCCCAAAATGAGAAGACACACAAACCCACAAAAGTTGACCCAAGGCCCCTTCCGTGTAACATGAGCATGAAATCGATGTCTGAGATGTGGGGGTTATAGTTACTTTAGTAGTTCCACTGTTTTTGTAAAATTGTCCCCTAACTTGTCTTCTTCAGGGTACATTCCTCACAGGTAAATGTTGTGTCTTGTTTGCTGGACTTCTGCATGTTACAGTGGTTGGCATGCAGTGGGAACAAACAAATGTTACAGAACACACGAGTGATTTGGTGAAGACCTCCTATGAGAAGAACTGATTCTCTGCTACAAAAGCTGTGCCTACCGAAAAAGCTTTTTACTCTAAGGAGGAATCTGACCCTTTCATACTTTCATTATGGGCTTTAATTCGTCTTTTGGACACATTCAAAGCCATATAATTGCTCATATCTATAACAGCCCTCCCCTACACCCAGCATGTGACAACAGTACAACTATATGCTTTAGGATTTTGTCTTTGCACATTACAGAGTTCAGTCCTTATCTATTCTGCTATCTCCCATGAGCGCAACATTTTAAGTCCCTGGACTTCTCCTTTGCAAGCACCCTAAGTGAGCCACGTTCCTCTTAGAATGTGAGAGAGGCAATGCGCTCCATCTCCTGTGTGTCACCAGAGTAGCACAGGGTGAGGAAGGGTTATGTCTTCCTGCTAGCCCAATTACACTGTGTCTGACGCAGGCCAAAATTGCCTTAGCTATTCTTGGCAGCCACCTCATGCTGCTGAGTCATCATCCAGTCTCTCAAATCTCTTAAGTCTTTTTCATAAGCCTTTTCTACCAGGTGCCGCCTCAACTTGTGCAATCAATTCATGCCACCCAAATGTTGATCCTTAGACTTTTCCTTGCTAGACTACTCACCTCGTTTCATCTAGTTTTCAGGTAACTGTGTACTTGACAAAAGGAAAGTTTTGATTTCTGGGAAAGAAATTCAGCCAGGAGGAACAAATAAAAGAGAAACAAATGTCTCCTGGTGTAACTAGAGATCTGTGTTACGTGATTCTCAGCAGCCTGTTCTTAATTTTATGAAATGTAGCTTGTTAACCCTGTGAGATGTGTTTAACTTTTTAAGAATGCCAGTATTACATGGATATCAACAATCAATTCTAGCTAGGTAAGGGAGAGAGACTCTAAGATGGCCCCTGATCCCAAGCTCCAGGTAATCGTGTCTTGCATAATTCCTTCTACTTGAGTACTGCAATGTCCTAGAGTTTGATTCTGAGCAATAGAATATGGAAAAGGTGCTAGAGTATGTGTGATTGCATGCACATATTTAGATTATAGAACGTTGTAACTTTTGCTTATTAGGAGACTTTCTTTGTTGACTTTGAAGTAGCAAGAACCCATGCTGCCAGCTGGACTATGGAGGAGACTTCATAGTAGGGGAACCAAGGGCAGCTTTTACCTGACCAAAAGCAAGAGCCTGGGATCCCTGGTCTGACAGCTTGCAAGAATCAGCAGGTGACCAGCAACCATGTGGATCTGGAAGAGAATATCTTTATAGTGAAATTTTCAAGGGATGTTTCAACCTTGGTGACATCTTACTTGAAACTTTCTGATGAGACTTGGACCCAGAGAAGAAAACAAAGCCAGACTTAGCTTACAACCCTCACATAATGATAAAATAAATGTGTGGTGTTTTAGTTATTGGGTTTATTGTAATTTTTTACCCATCAATATTTAACTAATATACCATGGAATTAGGTGATAGAAACCAAATTCATTTGGAATTCTGTGATATCATGAGGGCCACTGTTGCTTTTGGTTCTGGGGGACCAGATTGGGTTACAGAACCTTCAGTGATCCTCCTGTCCCACACTGCTCAGATGCTGAAACCTCTTGCTTATAATTTGCAATTACAGATATGTTTCTAGTATTTCCTAGACTAACTTTATGCTCAGCCTTCTCCTTTAATGGTCCTAGATCTGTTTTTCTGCTTTTTGGGTTGTTTGGTTTTGTACCTGGACCTCTGCTGCCTTTCCTCCTGGGCTGCTAGCTTTGAGTTTCCATTGTAGCAGGGTTCTCTGGTTAGATTCCGCTGCTCCTGTCACAGGGAGGCATTTCCATCTTGATTTAATTGTGTCTTCTAAATCTGATTCTCCATAATTCTCCTAAAGGAAACACACATTATGTTCCAAGACCCATGAAAATGAAAAACCTCTGACTTGGATTTTGGTACAACAATAAGCATTTATGGGAAATTTCTTGATGTCGTAAGACCAGCTTGAATCTTACTTGTCATTTCTGAGGGCAGAGATTGTGGACACTGGGACTGAGGGAGGAGCTGATGCTTGGCCTTAGTGATTATACCAGTGTGCTATTTTCACATAGGATCATGCTGCCAGGGAAAGGTTTCAGAGAGTCCCTTGGTCCTCATGTTGTATATTTATTTATTTATTTATTTATTTATTTAGAGACAGGGTCTTGCTATGTAGTTCAGGCTAGCTTTGAACTCACTTTGTAGGCCAGGCTTGCCTTGAACTTGTGGTGATCCTCCTGCCTCAGCCTCTGGAATGCTGGGATTACAATTGTGTGCCACCATGCCTGGCTCCTAGTGTCTTTTAAATACTATGCTTTGGGAGGTAGTGAATCTAGGTCCTAGACACCAAGGCTTGCTCTTTGAAAGCAAAGGAATCTTTGAGCCTGAGGGTATGAGCTTTTTTCTTAGATTTGATGTTTTAGGTTCAAGCAATTCCTTAGTTTATTACTGAAGAGGCAAAATATATACTATGAGCAACTTAAATTATGTCAATGGACAGCACTAGAATTTTAGAAAAATCAGAAAAAAGACTGAGCTAACACTAATACAACCTCTTAATTTCAGCAACAGAAAACTGGACCCTCAGAAAGGTTTAGTGCTCAGAACCAAATTTATGCAGTTAATTAATGGCTACATCCAGACTTGATTTCAGACAAAGTAGCCACGGTGTTCTTTGAAAGGCCGTAAAGAAACTGAAGCCCAGAGGGGAAAGTCAGTCACTTTCAATTACTTAAAGAAGCGGTGAGTTCTAACACAGGAGGCTGGGACTGAGAGGGTAGGAATCAGATCCAAGGAGAATCAGTCTCCATCTCCTCGTCTAGACTTGCAGGAGTCCAGATAATAAACATAGATGAAAATAGCATCTGCTAAATCAAGGGAGAGTGGGACCAAGAAAGACAAGGAGTCAGGCATAATCTTTCCCTGGGGCTCCCCTGTAGATAGATCAGGCCTCCTAGATGAAGTTTTGATATTGTAGGACTGTTTATTTCCTCGTTTCTGCTCTTCAACATTTAGTAAAAGGCCTATTGATTTTCATTATGTTTAATTCCAGCTTTGCCTCAGCTGTACAGTGGGGAATTAATTAAAGGTCTTTTCTGTCTGGACCGGAGCATTTGGGGAAGGTTACTAACCTCTGAGGCCAGTCTAAAGGCACTAGTGTGAGTCACTCAAGGGTGCTAAGCAAAGGACAATTGAAAAATAAAGACAGATTTCAGAATCAGGCGTTCTCTTCCTTCAGAGTGTTCTCATTCCGTCACCGACTTTGGAGAGTCTTAGTTTGTGGGTTTTGCTTACAGTCCAGTTAGGTAAGACTCCCTTAACCCCAAGACCTCCATGACTTATCATCTACTTCATCAGTGCTTTCCTGTGTCTCCCATAACCCTTTATTGGACATACATGCCCACTCCTGCAGCCTGCCTTGTCTTGGAGTTATCAATGAATGAGTTTATCTATCCAAGCTGATTATAATTTTTCTCACTAAGGAAAAAGCATCTTTTCTACTTTATGCCAAACATCTACCCCTCAACACCAATTTTGCATGGTTTAATGTATTGACTTGAAGGTAGAAGATGCTAAGAGAAATGCATTCCTGTGGAGAAGCATCAGTACGTGAAAGTTAGGTTATAGCCTCTGACATCACCCTGTGTGTAAGACATGGCTCCCATGGATGCTCATAATGTCTTTGGCCAAGACATTTGACTTCTCTGTGCCTGTTCTCAAATCTATAAGGAATCATATTAATAAAATGTACTCATTGGATTGGTGTGTTAAGAGAGCTAATTCATGAAAAGCACTTAGAATATTCCATTACTGTTACTTGGGGAGCTCTTCCAACAGCAGTTTGCATACACGGGATCTGTGTTCCTTCCTCTGTGCACAAAGGCAGAAGCTCAGGTCTGGTTCTGTCAGTACACACATCCCAGTTTCTACCCCCAGACATTCAATTCCCGCACAGCTCACCTAACATCCCGTCCCCTCTGTCCCACGAAAATGGAGAAACACTTTCTGAAGCTGGTTTTTTCTTAGCTTCATTGATTGGACTCTGCCGTGGGTCCCTCAAGGCTGAATTGTAGAAAGGTCACCTGCATGAACATCCATCTCCTTTCACTTCTCTTCGTTCAACCCTAAAAGACTTCAGATTTGGAAGGCATCACTTGGTCTACATAGTGATCCCAATGAACATTCTGTGTTTTATGTTTTGATGCACTGTATGTACGTGCAGAGGGCGAGGTATGGATTCTGGTCTCTGTTGTCTCAAGGTGAGCTCTCAGGACAGCTGCTCTTATTTCCTGTTTTGTGCCTCTTATTTTCTGTTTTCCTGGCCTAGGGATTTTCCTTTGGGGAAAATTGGCAAGTGATCCTTACCATGATTTGACATGCAAAGTGTGAAACACCTGCCATCCCACCTTGCCAGCAGTTCTTGAATGGTGATCTAGCACCATAGCTTCAGCATCTTCTGAGACCTAAATACTCAGATCCAACCTCAGGCCTTTAGAATCAGAAATTCTGGGGGTGGAAACCACAATCTGCATTTGCACATCTGCCACACAGAGCCTGCTGATGTGGGCAAAATTAAGAACAATTACTCAAATGACATTTTTCAGAGATGATACCTCAGATGACTGCAGAAGCACCTTCTATGTGTCTCTTAAAGTACCCAGATCAGAAAAGAAATTATGCAGTTATGTTTCTAAAGTTCCACAGAGACAAGAATCTTATGGCGGAATTCGTTTTCAAACAAACCCTCAGATGCCACCCATAACCCTGTTAACCAGAATCTTTAGGGAAACAATGTGAAAAATTAATCTTGGACCAGAGTTAGAAGAGAATCTTATCCATCAACTTTAAGAAACTTGATGGGAGAAGTGGCTCTGTGTGGGAGTTTCCTCTACCTAGCATGTTAGATGTGAATCCTGAACCATCAAAACTATAAGGACAAAATATTATCCAAGTATCCCTTCATTTTGTCCTCATTAAATGAACAGCCAAGAGCTCTGCAAGATCCAGAAGTTGCACAAATATCTCTCCTTGTAATTGCTGCCAGACTTGTAAAGTTTCAACCTCTGTCCTTTGCCTTTATTCCCTGGTTTTTGCAATGTCTGTATGATGCTAAAGTGGGATGTCTTTGATTTCAGCGCCAGCCACTGTCAGCCACTTCCGTTGCCCTACACTAGCCTCACACATGTGTCATCCTGATATTATTATTTGTTTTCCTACCTAATTCCATTCACACTGTTAGTGTTCTCCACATAAATACTTAGTCCTGTGCAGAAATAATTTTTAGCATGGGGTGGTTCCCATTATTCTAAGGGCAAACATGTATGTTAAATGTGGCCCAGCTCCTACAATCCGGCTCAGTCAGAGACTTCTTCAGGAGCAACAAAGAGTTGACTCAGGCAACTTTAGGTGAAAAGGAAGATTATTGGGAGGATTATTAGGAATCCTTGGAAGAAGGAGGCAGGAGGACCAGATATTCACATGAATAGTCACCAGCGAAAGTTGATCATTAAGGATTATAGCAGGGGTCACAACAGAGGCCTGGCCTGGCGGGCTGCTGATGGTGACCTCTGTCCTCACACATTCAGCAATATCACTCTCTCAAGATCTCAACCTCCAGAACTGTGGACTTGCTAACCCATGCCCATGTGTGTCCACTTCCTTTTGACCCAAGGCATGATGGGAGGAACTATGGGCACTTTATCTTCTCTGATGAGAACCAGTGTTTCCTTGCCAACTCTCCATCTGATGGGAGTTTCCCAAAGTGAGATGGGGTTAATAGGAAGAGGAAGTGGGTTGTAAGCGAACCTGAAATTAATATGCAATACTGTGCCAGTCTCCCAGACTCTGAAATCTCAAATATCTGGAAAAAGTATTTTGCATGACTCAGAAGGTTTCTTGAATGTAATATATCCAAAATATTTGCCTTCTCTTCTGCGCATCTCTTTTCCCTCTACTTTTACTGCAGTGATGTTTTGGACAACATTAAGAAAGTTCTAGATGAACGTAGAAGAATAAGGGGGAAGTAACTTTTCCCCCTTGTGGAAAAGGAAATTTGAATGGGTTGTGTCCATGAAAGATGATGAATTAAACCTACCAAAAGTTCATAGGAGCAAGTTTGGGTTCTGTCTATTCCATAGCACTAGGTGTCCAGTTATTCCTTTAGAGTTTGATGATGCTTCCAGCATTGAACTCAGAAATTACCCTATACACTTCCCTCTGTAAAATACAATCCAAAGGAAATTTGATCAGAACTTTTAAACAGAATTAAATAATCACTTCATCATTATATAAACAGCCTTCAAATTGGAAACCATCTAAATAAGATGACTCTCTCTGTGCTATGCTCACTTTATGGTATAAATGCTCCTCCGAGCATTTAAAACTTAGAAAATGTTTGTTAAAAAGTGAAGTGAAAAACATGACTGCATAAAATGTTGCATAAAATATAATTACAATTATATTGAGTACATTAAAAGAACAAAAACCTACTCAGCAAGAAAGGATGAGTTAGGACTCAAAACATTCTCACAGACACTACCTTTAAATAAGAAGATTCTTAGTGATTCATTTAAACATATTTTATCACCTTTTGCATGTCTTTAATATCCAAATTTTTGCATTGGGCCTACATGAATTTCTTTACACCAAAATAAAATTAACATTTGGTAGGAACCTAAAATAAAAGATCCCTCCTTAGCCATGGACCCCTTCCATTTATGAGGAGCAACTGAGATAGACAATCTCTCACTGAGGTCACCTCAGGTATCTGTATGCCATTGTTACTCACATGTTTTAAGACCAATGATTGTACTGGCCAAATCATAGATGATTCTATTCCTTAGCCTAACTAGTTTTTTGTTCTTCAAAGTTAGAAATGCAGCAAAATTTCCATGACTAGAGGAACTCATGGTAAAAGAATTAAAAATACCAATTTATTTTACATTCCTTGTAGTATTCAGTGTCATTTATGTAATTCTGTAGTGTCTCCTTATTCAAAGTTGTAGTTTCCATAGTTTAGTTACCTGTACTAACCATGGTTGGAAAATATTAATGGGCAAGTTGACAAGTAAACTATTCATATATTTTAAATTAGGGATGATTTTGAGTAGCATGATGAAATCTGTCCAGGTTCATGTAAGCTAGGATTTGCGAACCATCCCTCTGTGCAGTGTATCCACACAGTATGCACTACCCACTTATTAGTCACATCATAGCTGTCCAGGTTACCACACGGACTTGCAATGTTGGTGTGGTTGTGGTCAAATGACTCTTAAGTAGTTACCTGTTTAACTCACCTCACTTGCTCTCATTATGTAGGTGTCTTGGTTACTTTTCTTTCGTTGCTGAGACAAAATACCCAACTCCCAAAATGAAGAAAGGGAAGGTTTATGTAGCTTACAGTTTGTGGAGGTCTCAATCCATACTTGGCTGGTTCTGAGGCAGAGTGGCACATGGCAGAGGGCAAACTGTTCATGGCAGCAGAGCACAGCAAAAACAACAAGCAAAAGGGAGGAAAGGCTGCGAGCAGCCTCTTTCCTTCTCTTACATTGTAAACAGGCTACCCCACCCAGGGTGGGTGTAGCACTCACACAATCTCCATGCCCTCCTCTTCCACAGGGTCAGGATGTATACAAGTAAGCACCCTGGCTTCCTGCTGAATCACTCAGCCAAACCTCTAGACTCCCCAAATTGACACAAAGTATCAATCATAACAGTAGGCATTGGGTCATTTCCCAGCATAAGAAGTAGAATAAGAACAGCATAATATATTTTAATAGAGAAAGAAAGACCATTTTCACTTGAAGTTTATTATGATATATTGCTATATTTATTCTATTTATTATTAATTTTTATTGCTAATCTATTACCAGATGATTAAAAAGAAGAAAAAGATCAACTATTTTAAAAGTTGAACTTTCCTAAATGTGTAGAGAAACAGAGAAAATACATATACGCTTTCTTACTATCCTTGGTTTTAATTCTGATCTTTATAAAGTGTAGTAAGTCAGATCATGTGATATTTTAAAGCTTTTTCCCACACACAAACCACTATTTATGGGGAGAAAATAATGTAAGTTTTGGTTGTAACCCCTGAGTACATTAAGTATTTTGCAGACAAAAATAAGTGTTCTAATGAGGAATAAATATAACTATTACCACAGCAGAGCAGGTTCAGTGCATGCTTCCTTTCCTGTTCATTACTAGCAAACTAAGCAAGGTGTATAACTTTTGGACAGATATTTGTTTCAGATACCTGGATATACCTAGCTAAGTTCTAGCACTGTGCATGACATCCTATGGGGGAGATGTAAAAATCTTGAAGTGCTTACTAATTTCTTGTTTCAGTTTCTTTGAAAAACAAAGGAAAAAATAAATGCGTGGTGAGTATTGGTCAACTTTGGAGTTATAAAAAGGAAATTTTGACAATAATTTTCTTAAGTCTTGTTATTCTAAATGGAGTAGGCAGATTCTAGCATAGGAACAACCTGGGACCTTGTTAGAAATGTAAATTCTCAGGTCTTACTGCAGACCTGTGTGGTCAAATTTGTATTTCACTCCCGATCCCCATGTGACTCTTGGCACACTAAGCTTTGAGGAATGCTCTTCTAGAAATGTAAAGCTTCTGCTTTTTTCAAGTATAGATTTCTATTGCTACTCTTACTTCAAATTCTGATTCAGCTTTTATCTAGTTAATGAAATATTACAAACTTAGAAATCATTTATTGAATTCAGCAAAAAAAGCAACTCCTTTAAAATTGGAGAAAAGTCTTGAATGGATATTTCACCAATGATAATATTTTATGATAACAAGTAAGTTCATGAAAAGATGCTAAATAGTTAGATATTAAAACAATGCAAGTGAAATCCACAATGAAAAGATGGTACATAGCTATCAGAATAATAATAATAAACACAATAATAAAGCTGTACATTACTAAGTGTTAGTGAAGTTGTAGACCAATTAGTTTTCTTATATATTGTAGGTAGGAATGTAGAAAGGTACACTCACTTTTTGGAAAGCAGTTTGACAGTTTCTTAGAAAGACAGTACTTTATCATCATAAGATTCAACAATACTATTCCCAGATATTTATATAAACTAAGTGAAAAAATATGCTGCACAGAACATGTGTATAAACATTTACAATCATTTTATTGCTCATTGCCAAAACCTGGAAAACTCCTAAATTCCATTTAATTGATGAGTAAATAAACAAAGAAATATTAGAATATAGACATATTGATAGCTAGATAGCAGGTAGGACGCAAACAGCACAAAAATGAATAATATACACAAGAATGTGAAGGACTCTAAAATGCACGATGTGTCATGTGAAAATAAAAAAATTTAAAAAGAAAAAAAAGGATGAAGCCAGGCTTCCATTTGTGTGAGTCTGGGAAGGACAAAGCTATGGGGTGCAGACCTGCCCGGGGCTGCCAAGGACTCAGGGCGTGGTAGGTGGAGTACTTGGTCTCAAAGTCACCCTGGTGTGTTGCTGGACGCTTTGTGACCGTGGTGACACTATAGGCAGGTGCCAAATCTCATAGTAATCTAATTGAAAGAGTATGTTTTAATGCATGTAAATTGAGAATAAATGTGCAAAAGCCATTTATTGCTTGCCAACGAGATGCAGCTGGCCCAAAGACAAGCATGATGAAGGACGTCGCACAATGAGAGTGGTACCCAGGAATTTGGGGCCCCTCACACCGTCTCCCTGCCCACGGCTTTCTTTGTTTTCGTCCCTCCCCCTTCTGCTCATGCGCGCTTCTCCCAGCTGTGTTCTCTCCTGTAAATAATGCCTGGCCCTTAAAAGATTTACGTGCTATAATTAAACTGCTGTACCATGAGCGATCTTTCTTTGGTTGTGTTGGAATGGAAACAGAAGTGCACCTCGATTCAGGGGTCGGAGTGTTATCCCTGGGAGCCCAAATGAACAAAATAGTCTGCAAAGGTTTGTGCGCCTCACAACCCTAATGCGGCCCGGTGTTGTATCCTTGAAGGGCAAAGCACCTGGCATTACAGTTCTTTCTGGCCTGGCCTTTATCTCAGGTAAGTGAGGCCTTTCTGGTTGGCTCCTTTCCATACAGGTGTGTGGAGAGAGATAAGAGTCCGGCCGGCCCAGGGGTGACTGGTTGCTTCTTATGCGGGGAATCCATTTACATATCTGAAAGTCTGGAGAATGAGGCAGACGGCACTGAACTGGATATCTAGGAGACGCAGAATCTCTGAGGACTTCTTTGGCTACACTGAGGTGATCGCCTTAACTGCTTTATGTCCTTTAGGTCATTCTCATAGTAGGAAATTTGTAATAAAATTTCAGGCATCTTACCCATTGCTTAAGTTGATAACTAAAGGAGTTCTCAGTTCTAGTCCCTCCCTTTACCTTCATTTTATTTTTTTCCTGCAGTGCTAGGACTCAAACCCAAGCTTCATGGAAGCTGAGCAAGCGATCTCTAATCCCAAAACTTCTGTGTACATTTTTCCATGATGGAGCTTGGGCCCTCACTTTTTCTTTTTACATTTTTTCTTTTCTTCCTTTTTTTCAATATTACAGGTGAGTTGCATGAAGTTCACAGGGGGTAAAAAGATGGGCAAAGGTCATTTAACCTGTCAGTTACATTCTTAGTAGATCAGATTTTTAGCTGGTTGACTATGACTTTACAGGATATGACTGCTTTGTTCCTGTACTGTTGGTTGGGGGAGAATAAATACAGGCAGTTTATAAAGTATTTTAATTTCTTTAGGGTCAATAAAGTGAAAACAAAGTCATATTGCTCAATGGGATATGAAAAAAAAAAAAATCCAAGGAGATAACTGCAGTTACAGTTAGAGTGATGGATTGAAGATCTGCTTTAGCCATATGGAAGTAAAAGTGTTAAAGTAACTTATTAACCTGAAAACTGAATTAGATATGGAACTGGAAACATCATGACTCTGAGTCAGTTCTCTCCCTACTATGATCTGGTAATTGTACCTTTCTTCCCCTAACATTCATGGCCATCTAGAATCTACATCTCATTCTCCAGTACTAATTAGCTCTCTCATTGAAGAGCAGCCAAGCTTCCTTGGAGATCATAAGATCCCATCTTGGGACGGCAAAATGGAAGGGTTTTGAGCAAGAGGCAGCCAGAAGACACTCCAAGGGGGTTTAAATATGTCCAGTGTTACTCAGATAAGCCAGGAGCTTTAGCTTTAGAGGGTTCTCACCAGCCAGGTGGTAACTGTTCGAGCATCAAAAAAGAGTATGAACTATAAGCAATAACAATGAATTGAGTCTATAAGAAAGCCTCCCACTTAGACAAAACAAGTTCAGTAAAATATATAAAATGGTAATTATAATAGAAAAGAAGGATGAATGCAATTTTTACATTAACTACTGTTAGTAAAAGACTATTGATGTATAAGACATTTCTGCTTTCCAAGTACATTTGTGTAGGTATCATTGTGTTTTCTTATTTCCTCTTCCCCTGTGCCTAGCAGAGAGCTAGGCATAGTTTCCTGAATGAAAGTAAGTGACAGTGGGGGCAGGAAGGGCCCACCAATTTGAGGAACAGCAGACTGGAGCTAGGTGGGTACAGTGCAAGTGGGTGGATGCACAGTAGACTGGTGAAACTTTCAAAGGATGGGCTTTCAGTGCATCAGTCTCCTCTCCTCACCCAAGCCTCTGAATGTGTCAACCAGTTGTATTGAAATACAAATGTATAATGAGTTAA
>PVLD010001112.1:108634-221147 GCA_004027595.1 Dinomys branickii
TCTCCTCTCTCTTCTTCTGCCCCCTCCCCTCTTATCCCCCCCCTTCTCTCCCCCCCCCATAGACCAATTTCCTCTTTTTACAAGGATATTAGATCAGGGTCCATCTGAACGACTTCAGTTTAATTTGATGATCTTTTCAAAGTACAGCAGCATTTATCTTCAAATAAATCAGGTTCTGAGGCATGAAGAATTAAGACTGAAACATAGGAAGTTTTGGAAGGCACATTTCAGCCCATAACACATGCCTTGACATAGATACAGTGAAGGGAGAGATCAGAGAATTCAGTTTGCAAGAAAAGACATGGCTATGGGCCTTCCGTTTAATACAATGAGTCTATCTTGATTTCAAGAGGAAACCACATAGGAAATATCTGCTAAGCCCGATGGGGTCCCTGGCTCTGGTAATCTTAGATGAACTGTAATGATCTTTTCCTTTGCTGTTTGATAGGTTACTATAACTGGCAAAGTACATTGAAATATGTGTTTAAAATGTAAACCAAAAGTTTATAGGATCAATAACTTCATTTTATTTTTTTTTGGCGGTACTGGGGAGCAAACTCAGGACCCTGCGCTTGCTAGGCAGGCGCTTATTCCACTGAGCTATATCCCCAGCCCAATAACTTCATTTTAGTGTGTGTATACAAATGCAATACATTCTATGATCACTGTGATATTTTATGTGTATCTCATGTGCTTGGTTTTAAGGTGTTTGAAGCACTTAAAGGAACATGGTGCTTAGACAAGTTGAGTAAAGTTGTAATTAACCTTAAAATATACAAGAGAGATTATGAAAGTTACACACTAATGTATTAATTGTGTAAGCTCATCTTCAAATAATTTCTATTTATTATGCTTATAATATCTTTAAACATTAAAGAATGAAGTAATACATTTCTAAAAATTTTATTTTATTTGCAACACTGGTATTGAGCACAGAGAATTTACACTGAGCTACATCCCTGGCCCTTTTTATTTTTTATTTTGATATAGGGTCTCCTAAATTGCTAACTTACTTGGGCTTGACTCTCACTGTGGCCCTCCTGCCTCAGGAGGATCCCACTCAACTTAGAGTGCAGAGACCATAGGCACACACATCGGGCCCGTCCGGAAGTAGTACACTTGAGTTTCTGCACATACTCAGACCCCTTCAGAACGTAAGCTCCTTGCGAGACTCTGGCAGCACACTGAGTAGCCCAGTGAGTGAGAGGGCAGCAGCCCCCGTGCAGAGAGAATGTGAGGTCCCTTGCATGGGACCCTTCCCCTACTCAAGACCCAGGCCTCTCCTGACCAGGTCTCAAGTAAAACAAGGAGGCTGACTTTCATTCAAATATATATTCCACTCAGTTCATTCTTTGGCAGGGTTAAGATCATGGTAGTGGATGAATCATGACCTTGCCTCACTGGCAGATGCTGGGGCTATGACTACTTCTTAAGAAGGTAGGATAGTGGATGATGTTTAGCTGCCAAGCTGGCTTGCATCAGAGCCATCCCTAGAAATGCTCACTGATCTTTACTGATTGATTGGTTGGTTGGTTTTAGCACCAGAGACTAAAGTCAGGGTTGTTCTACCACTGAGCTACATTTCCAGCCCATTTTTAAGAAAGAGTCTCCCTAAGTCACTAAGTTGCTCAGGCTGAGCTTGAATTTAAGATTCTTCTGCCTCAGCCTCCCAGAGTGCTGGGATTAGAGGTGTGCACCACCCTGTCTGGCTCACTCATTGCTACGGGCTGCGCTCACGCTCCGTTTTCCCTCAAATCCTTGCCTTTGCTCTCATGGACGTTCCTGGAGTGGCTCTGTCCACCCACCCCTCTGAGATGAGCAAACACGAGATCCGGCAGACAAGACAATGGAGTCAAAGCCAGGTTAATGTTACCCCACAAGCACTGAAAACAATGTGAAGGTCAGTTCTAACCTGGTACATGTGGACTGTGGAACAGGTCATCCCACTGATTATTCAGTCCTTGTTATCACCTTGCAGTACCAAAAACAACAACCATAGGAGCATATGTGTGTTTGACTTTCTACACCTGAGGATTCTGCATCAAAGGAGTCAACCAATTGAAAAAAAAAAAAAAAAAAAAAAAAAAAAATATATATATATATATGTGTGTGTGTGTGTGTGTGTATTATATATATATATATATATATATATATGAATTGTATGTGCCCTGAACATGTATAGATTGATTTTGTTGTGATTATTTCCTAAACAAATTAATATAACAACCATTTGCATTGTACTTACATTGCACAGGTATTGTAAGCAGTCTGGAGATAATCTGAAGTATGAGAATAGAGCAGCATTCATTATGTATAAACACTGCACCCTTTTATACGAAGGACCAGAGTAGCCAGAGACTTTGCCAGTCTGGAGGAGTCCTGGAGGAAAAGCCCTTGGACACTGAAGCACTGACGTAAGAGGCAGGGCAAAGATAGGCAAACAACAAAAAGGGGAAAAACGTTAAGAAACCAGATAGAATGAGGTGACTGTGTCAAAATACCAGGAGAACAATAGGTGAAGATCTCCACGTACTACCA
The DNA here is from genome assembly GCA_004027595.1 of Dinomys branickii. Taxonomy (NCBI): domain Eukaryota; kingdom Metazoa; phylum Chordata; class Mammalia; order Rodentia; family Dinomyidae; genus Dinomys; species Dinomys branickii. The sequence continues at coordinate 111,173 of PVLD010001112.1, forward strand.
AGGTCCCCAGGCATGGGCAAAGCCGTAAGTCAGTGCCCCCGGCCTACACCCAACCTCATTTGTGTTATAGTGTTTATCTTCTGTCCATCTCAGGAGGCTTTGGAGTCATGATACTTCCTCTAAAGCCCTTGCATGGCCAAACCCCCTTCGTGACAGGTGGCCGAGGCAGGGGCCCTTTTGGGCCATGACTGCTGTCACTCCCAGGTATAGACCTCCATGAGCCCAAGGATGTAAGAGACCCAGCCATGTAGTCTTCATTGGCCTGTTCCTACTCTATGGAGGGTCCTGTTGTTTCCTTTGCTTTTAATAACTCTTACTCATGTTATTCCTTTTGAGAGTCTTGCTCAGTTGTTTGGGATGCCAAGAACCTTGGAACAATCCCCCTGTAACCCTCTGTTACAGAACACGATTGCAGCATACTGTATCTCTCCTCCTTAGCCAGGCAGTGCAGAAATGAACCTGGCAGCATTAGTATATGTGCTGAGCTGTAAAAATTGTGCAGACATGCCTTAATTTCTTTTATGATTCTAAAAATAAACATTCTGTCTTCACAGAAAGGAAATCAACCATAGACATCATAAAAGAATGCTGATAAACCACTTTTTTTTTTTAAAAAAGATAACACTTTATTCCCATGACAAGGAAAGGCAATGCCCAACTCTAGAATCTGTTAAATTAGTATCATTTCACGGGCTCATCAATACTGTAAGCTTTTAGTTTTTAAACTGCTTTTTATGGTTTTCAGTAATTTCAGCATTGTCATCATTTAAAAAATAAATGTATATCTTTTCTCTCAGGGAATAAATTGGCAAAATGATATTGATCTGGAGAGAGACAGAGAGAGAGAAAGGGAGAGAGACAGAAACACACACAGATGAATGAAAAGGTAGCAAGAGAGAAGGGAAGAAGGGAGGAAAAGAGGGGCTCGGGATATAGCTCAGTGGAATAAGTGCCTGCCTAGCAAGCGCAGGGTCCTGAGTTCGATCCCCAGTACCGCAAAAAAAAAAGAGAAAGAAATACCATGTGTGTTTCTAAGTGCTTGCCGCTAAGCACTAGGTCCCTGAGTTCGATCCCCAGTCCCGAAAAAAAAAAAAAAAAAAAAAGAAGGGAGGAAAAGAAAGAAGTGTGACACGTGATTCAAGAGGTTACAGGTGGGGAGGGGGCTGAAAGACCGCATCCTTTTCTCCACAACAGGAGGAAGTGAGTGTAAAAACTTACTGTATCTGCACAGCATCTGTGAGTTAATCATTCTCAAACAATTTCTTGGGGTTATGGATTCAACTGCAAGCTCCCAGTGCTTCCCCACAGCTCAGTGCCCAATATCTGGCATATAGGTGTCAACAGGTGCCTCCCCCTGCCTGCCCCAGGAGTGTGAATTCTGACCACCATTCACTCACAGGAATGGAACGCCTATGTCACATCAAGACAAATGCAGGTTTTCTTTTCCAAGAAAGCTTGTGTCACTTGGGGACTTTCACACTTGTGTGAATTATACTATCGACTTCCTGGTTCTTTGGCTCAGGACTCAGACTGCACTTCACCTCCATGTGTCCTGGGTCTCCAGCTGATGACTGGCAGACCATGAGTTGTTCTTTATAATTCTGTGTGTCAATAGAGTCAGTATGTTACAGGAAATCTCTATCTATCTATCTAATCTCCCACTGGTTCCTTCACCCTGGAGAGCCTTGGTCACGGTAGCTTGTACTCTGTGTCTAGAGACTGACTTCTTGTCTTTCTATGCTTCACAGCACAGCAGCTTGGAGCAACTTGAACATTATAATCCTTTACCATCTCTTGCTAGAAACAAAATGTTCCCATCCACAACTTTATTTAAGCCTCAAGTGCAACGTGAGTAGTCAGTCCACAGTGACATAAATGTTGCTAATTATTCCTTAGCCAGAAAAGCAGGGGAGCCCGAAGAGATGGTGGGGATCGATTATCCACAACTGAGGTTCTGGAAGGGGAAGGTGAGGCTCAGGCACTCAAACATGGCAGCCTGAGCTGGCCTACTGGGACAAGGCAGAACGCTGAGCAGAATGTAGACCCACTGTGGCTCCCAGTGCAGAGGCTCAGACAGCATCAGGTGAACTGGGGGCGAGTCCAAGCCTTCAGCTTTCACATGTTATCATTATCAGTATTTTTCTCTTCTTAGACTGAACCACTGGGCCTTTAGATCCACTGTGATCAGTGTAACCCAAGAGACCAGCTGTACGCCCTGGCACAGAAGCCGAACTGCCGCCCAAGGCTGGGCCTCAGCTCCGGCTCTGCTGCTCTCTTCAGGCAGATGGTCTGTTCTTTCTGGGCCTGTTTCCTTATCGTCCCTCTGAAGGGGCTGAAACCTGTATTCAAGCTTTGATCTTCCTCCAAGCAGTAAGATCCAGTTTTCAGGAAAAATGTAACCAGGAACCATGCGGTAACAAGTGCGAACTAGCAGAATTTGCTGGTGTAGGGACAGAGCAGAGGGCAGGGCCTTGGCCTACAGTTTCCCTGCTGGGAAGCAGGAGGACCCTCCCCAGATTTTTGAGACATCCTTGAAGCAGTGTGGAAACCCGTAAGTATTTTATCTTCAGGGGTCTCCAACATTCAGTAAGACCACCTGGTGGTTCAGATGATACCACTTAGGGAAAAACACTGAGCAGCAAGAAAGCAAAGAGCTGTGTCACCTGGTGATAACAGTGCTTGGAGCAAGTGAAAGGGCCCTGACTTCCGGCCCTCAGCACACATGGGCTGCTGGCTTTGCAGAAGCACTGGTAAGAACATCACCTATGGAACAGTTCCAGGAAGGTGGCCATGTGTTCACCTGTGGGAAAAGCTCTGAGCAACAGACAGTGAGAGCAAGAGAGACAGAAAGAGACAGAGACAGAGAGAGAGACAGAGACAGAGAGACAGAGAGACAGAGAGAGAGCATCTCAATGCCTTTTCTTCATAATGCATTTACTCTGTCCAAAGCCAAGCTGAGCAGAAGCCAGGTAGTGAGGCAATCCCCTTGGCTGTGGTTAGTCACAATCGGCAACTTCTTGTTGCCAGTTTCCTCAAGGAAACCTGGCTGGAGCATGCTTGCTTCCTAGCTCTGTTCACCTGGAGCAATGGTGGACGGGGGAACCTGCCTGCTGGGAAACTTCACTGGCCCTGGGCTACTGGGGGTAGGGGGAGGGAATCCACTCACTCATTTGTGAATCACTCAGGAATAGAATTGAATCTGCACAGGGGAGGCACAGGTCTAATCTGCTTCTCAGCTTTCCCACCTGGTGGTCCTTCTTGTGCTAAGTGTTTAGAATGAAGAAAGGAATAAGATGGCTCTGGTGACTGCAACTCTAAAGACGAGTCAGCGCACACATTTCCTCAGGGAGTGCCTCGCCCTCCTCTGGATCAGCTGCTCCTCCTGTTAGCAGCTCCTAACTGTCCCACTCAAGCTATGTTCTAAATGCCCTACTAGGAAAGTCCTTCCATGATGTTGGCAACCCGTAATATTGTGCTAGTGTTACTTATCTCACAGGGTTTCCCTGTGTCTTAGACCCATGTTGAGTATCAAGCACATGGTTACTGCTCCTACATGCACATATATACACATACACATATGTGAATGTGTGTAAACTACACAATCATTTTTGTGGTTTTTATTAAGTATGCAAACTACCACCAGCCTTCCACAATTTTTTAATTGCTCTTCTAAACCATTTGAAATTAGATTATGTATATCTTGACCTTTTACTTAATAATATTTTCATGTGCAATCACCAAGAATAAGAATATTTGCCTAAACTGCTATAGAACCATTATGCACAGGAAATTTCTCATTGATGGAAAACTTGGATCTATATCCCAGTGCACCACGTTTTTCAATTGTCCTGATAAGGTGCCAACACTGCTCCCTGCAGCACAGGATCTGGACCATGCAGTGGCCATGTCTGTTTAGTGTCTTTTAATCTGGAAGGCCACTTAGTCATTCCCACTTTCATGACACTGACAGTTTTTGAAGAATCCAGGCCCATTGTAGAGTGCTCTCCAGTGTGGGTTTAACTGATGTTCCTTTGATTAAATCAGACTCAGGCTTTGCCTCCAGTGGGAATATGCACAAGATATGGCGTTTCCTTTCTGTGCTTCAATCCAGAGGCATGTGACACCAGTTTGCTCCTCATTGCTAATGTTAATTTTGATTATACTGTCAAAATGTAATCTGCCCTCACCACTGCATAGCTATTATTTCTCACCTTTCAACTAAGAAGCAATCCTGGGGACACCCTTTGAGGCCAGGAAAGTATTCTTCCCTTGTCACATGTCCTCCTCACTTGGCACCTATTGATCAGTCTTGCCCAGCTTCGCGATGTTACCATCCCGGGGCTTATAACCTGGACCTTCTGCTGCAAGGAAGAACCCTGAGTGGGATGGCAAGACATTTAAGGACAGAGATCAGGTTAGAGAGAGAGAGAGAGATCTGTGTTAACTGTAAAGGTGCTCCCAAAAGGTTGGAAACACATTCAAGGGTAAAACCAGGGAAAGAAAGAGGGCCTTCAAAGTGAGGGAGCAGAAGGAAGTCGCAATTAAAGGGAGCTCAATGACATAGACTGAGTGTGGACACAATTGGCAACAGAGCAAAGTGCTGTCCCACTGCAACCACATTCTCAATGGCTGAATAGGAGAGTCCATGCATGTGGCTGGTCACCCATAAAACTGTGCTAATCTTACTTATCGCACAGAACTTTCCTATGGTGTAGACCAGTATTGAATGTAAAGTGTTAAGCACGTTGCTAGCTTCATGTAAGTATTCATTAAATACCCCTTTTCCTCTCCCTTTGTGTGTTGAGACATTCCCATGGAAACACCTTTCTGCTTTCACTGAGACCCCCTCAAAACTTTTGCAATTACTCTAAAATCTCCATTTTTTCACCGGCAATGAGAAATATAATATATTTTATAATATAATATAAATATAGTATATAATATACCACATAATAATATAATATATAATATACCACATTTTCTAATAAAAGTCAATTACATGCAGGTTTGAAGCTGCATCTGAACTCAGCTAGGAGATCTCAGAGATGCTTGTATTTCAAAATTGTTTTCATTACTTTTGGAAAATTAAATAAAACAAAACTAATTAATTATTTTCCACGATGATAATGATATTTCACTTCCTCATGATGACTAAAACATAACAGTAATAATTCCTGCTTTTGGAATTGGACACTGAGTGTTTGCTGAGCACTTTGCCAGTTGCTTTACTCCCGCGTCTCCCAATGCCCTGTCATGCTGATATTCTCTTCAATTTAGAGATGAAGATACTGAGGCTCCCTGGGTTAGGGGACTGGCTAGAGGGCGGCAACTGATCAATAGTGTATTCGGGCTCCAAAGCACGGCTATTCTGTGGCCTGGGTTCTTGACGATGATTTTGGCGAGATGAAACTGCCTGTTTTCCATGTGCTTCTGAAGTTGGTTTAGCATATATGCAAACGCAGCCAGCTGCCTATTTGAGGCAGGGATGGATGCTTACGGCACACCACATACTTCATGTGTCCCCTCTCACCCTGCGCTCTTCCTTGTCACTGGTTTGGGGCCAAGTGACCACTGGCCCAACCATTGTAAGCAAAATAACACAATTACCTTGGCCATGGCAAGTGTAAGCTGAGATATTGCTCATTTCTTCTCTATCTCCTTGTGCGGAAGCGACTTCAAAATCACTCTGTGAAGATGGCTGTGGCATTAAGATCCATGGGATCTCGGGGTCACTGAATAAAGAAACATCTCAGGCAAATAACATCATAATTTGTGTGTGGGAGAAACTAACTTTTGTCACATTAAGCCACCGTGATTTTGATATTTATTTATAATGGCAGCATAACCTACTCTACCATGCCAAATGCAATGGTGAATCCTTTCAGATATCCATCTGCCACAAGAGGGTTAAGATTGTCACTATTTTGGGTGCAAAGGAGGTTAGGTGACTTCCTTTCCCATCATCAAAGTGAAAATCTAATGACACAGATTTGTAACTATTTTTAGTCAAACCAAGCAAAGTTTTGTTTTTCTGTAAAAAGAGAAAGGTAGAAACGAATCAAAAGGCAAATAAAACACCTCCTTTTTCTTACTGAGGCTGAGGTAAGGCTGAATGAACAAATTCTCTTCTCAAAACTGGACTGGTTGAGTAAAATAGCCTGCAAGAAGAGGTAGGTGCACACTTGCGAGGACATGTTTTAAATAATGTTCCAGCGAAAAGCACCTGCAAACATCAGAATCTAAAAGAAAGGATTCTCAACTCATGAGATGCATTCTGATTAGAGAAATTCATTTTTAAACCACTGCCTGTTTTCACTTTTGCAGTGGAAGGAATCTTATTAATAAGATGGCAATGCCTAGATAACTAAGTCTGATAAGGAGCAAATACAATTTGACCAGAATCCACTATAAACAGCACATGTTTTGAAAGATTACGCTAAGTGACTTTCAAATATGTGCAGTTCTCTTATAAAGTAAGTTTTTGTTGGACTATAAAAATATTTTTCAATTTCTCTTGCAGAGAAATGGCAAAAGAGGTTAATTAAAAGTCAATGGAAGACTACTTAGGCACTTAAATATGTAATTTCTTGAGCTTCAAACTTAAATAGCTCAAAACTACAAAAAATAGCTGAGTATAATAATTCATGCCTTTCTTCTTTAGACAGCTTTTTGTTTCCTTGATTTGATTTAAAATTGTATCCCAACGTCTGTGAAATCCTATCTGCTGAATAACCATGCCGCATTTGAATGAATGAATGAATGAGATTAAGTATGCAGAGTTAGCAGGAACAATGAGGTGCTTTTCTGACCCCTGGAACACTAATTGCAGGATCATTCTACACTCTGGCATTGCAGATGTTAGCTTCTTTGCCTCTCTGCCCCCACCCTGCCATCTTCCCTCTCCCTGAGTTGGATTAGCTAGCTGTTACACATCTCTCCATTCTTTGGAACCCAGGTAAAACTCTTATTCTGAAAGCCTTCCCTACTCTGAAGGCTTTTCCTTCCCTTGACGTCACATTATACTTTGCAGGTAATTCACTGATCCTTTCAGGAAGCTTGGGTTTTATGTTGTACTGTTAATTATGATTAACAGTCTTTTTGAGATGATACACTGTGAGGGACTGAATGTTTAACTTTCCTTAATCTTAAACTGAAATCCAAATCCTTAATGTGATGGTACTTGGCCCCAGGACCTCCATGCCTTAATTAGATGAATAGGATTGGTACCTTGTAATACAGTAAAGAGCCTGGACATCTCTGTCTTCTGAGCCCTCGCAGTGTGACATCAGCCCTCTGTAAACCAGAAGGGGCCTTTTCCAGGGAGCTGACCATGCTGACACTCTGATCTTAGAACTCCAGCCTTGTGAACTGTGTGAAATATATCCATTTATTGTTCAAGCCTCCTCATATGTAGGGTTCTGCGACAGAGCCTGAACTGCCTATCTGCCTTTATACTGTAAATTTCCTGGGATTAGGGGAGATACACAGTCCCTAGCAGAGCATCCAAGGATTGAGCTCGGTAGCAGAAGACTGTGCCACCTTTACTAGGGTGTGCCCAATTCAGATCTAAGTTTAGCTGTGTCTCCAGGAGCAACTTATTCTTCCCATGAAGATGAGGGAGAAAAAACACATTTTCCAGTTCAGAAACAAAGTCACCATGCAAACCCTTGTCCAGCCATGGAATTGAGTGGAATTGAAAGAGGATGAGAGTTCTAGGGCCAGGAAGAAAGAATCCTGGCTGCGTTTCCTTTTATATTAGAAATCAAAAATATAAATAAGGAACAAAATAAAAAAGACAGATAAAAGGAAATAGGGAGACTGATGTTTTTCAAATAAGAAGGGGATCCAGAGATGGAGGGAAGGTCTAGGCAGAGAAAGAGGTGATGAAGAAAGAATAAGGACTTGTTATATAGCGTTACCAAGTCCACACAAGGAATGTAATTGTAATGTATTGCAAACGTGATAGTGAGAAATAAAAACAGAAGCAAAACTAAACATGTGACTAGCAGAAGTTTCCAGTGTATTGTAAATAAACAACCACTTCTTTATTAATATGTAAAATTGACTTTGCACATATTTTACCTAGAATAAAGGATTTTTGCAACTACTAACAGGCTATAAGAAATTCTACTCCTTATGGTGGAAGACAGCAGGTGAGCTTTGTGTTTTGCTTTCAAGAATAACTATCAGAACTTCCAAGACTTTGAAAGCATTCTCCTTGCTCCAAGCTGTTTCCTACATTTCCCCTCGACCTGGAGCCAGGATTACTCTTTTGCCAGGAGTTTCCTTAAAAACAAAAATGCTTAGGATGGTAATCTCATGCGTCTTCTACAGTGATAAGAAGCAAAGGGAGATCTTTTGCCATCTTTTTCTCTACATCCAAACTAAGTTACTTTTTTTCCCTGTCATATGCAACCTGTACTTCTGCTGCTCTAACACCTATGCACTGCAATTCCTCACCTATTGTCTTTCTTCTAATGTAAGCTCCACGAATGTATAAATCACACTTAGCTGCTTGCATCATCCATGCCTATCCCAGCGCTGTGACATAGTGAGGACTCCTAAAGATCTTGCTGATAACATAGAAAGAGCCACCTACCAGTCTTAGCCAATGAAGGAGGAGATATCTAGGCAAGTCACACCGAATCTTGACTTAGACTTATACTTGCTAAAATTTCTAACAGTACTGAGGAAGAGATTGGCACTTATACTGCAAATCTACCGCGCAGCATTTAAAGTATATTATCAGTACAACAAAACTGTTTTGACTTCTCATCTTTGGATTAATTTTAACATTTTGGCACCTGCAAAGTTTATTTCATATCAAAGTTTTCCTTTAATAAATTAGGATTTTTAGTGAAATATCTATCTAGATCCTATGACCACTACCTAATCATTGCTGTCAACCTTTATTCCCACAATGGACACTAAGACATATATCCACATTACATAAGACATCACTATCACTATAAATTGTTAATATTGTTTTAAAACGTTCATAGTTGTATACCTATTACATGTCAGATGCCATGTTGAGTAATTTAGATCAATTATTGGAGAGTCATAACCCTCATACACGGACGTTATGGTTTGTGTCTAGGTATCTTCCCCCATGTCTCATCCAGTTATGGGAGGTGGGCTTTGCAGAGGTGGCTGAGTTAGTGACTGACTCATGGTCCCATGCTGGGATTAAGGGTATGAGTGCTACCCCGGAACCAGGGCAGGTAGCCTGCTTACAGCAATACAATATAAGGGACCAAAAGAGGTTTGTCTCTTTTCTCCCTTTCTTTTCTCTCTCTCTGTCTCTGTCTCTCTGTCTCTGTCTCTGTCTCTGTCTCTCTCTCTCTCTCTCTCCCTCCCTCCCCCTCTTTTCCTTTGTCTCATTGCTCTTGTTGTCTTCCACCACCATGAATTCTGTTGCTTGTCTGCCATGTGCCACCTTGCCTTGGAGCCAGCAGATTATGGACTGAAACATCAACAAACTGAGCTAAAAAACCTTTCTTTCATTTGACTTTGGGTGTTGGGTATTTTGTCTCAGCAATGAGACAAAGAGCAATACTACCACAGATCTAATTCATTGATTTATACTCTAGACATTTATTGGGTTCACAGCATGTACAAGAAATTGAACTCAGCATTAGTGATATAACAGGGAATGCAGTAAGTATAAATTCTCTTGGAAATTACATTCTAATGGAGAAGAAGAAAAAAACGAGGCAAATACTGAATGCGTAAACTATTTTATGTGTTAAGAATGTTACAAACATAGACCAGAGAAATGAATAGGAGTTTTAGGCAATGCAGTTTTGCATAGAGAGCTCAGGGGAGTTGTTGTAGTCTGCGCCCTGTGAGCATTAATTGTGATTTATCAATTTGACTTGAGTGAGAATCACCTAGCAGATTTATGAGCACACTTCTTGATGTGTCTGTGCATGATTGACATGCAAGCCAGCCAACTGAGTGGGGAAGAGCTACTTCGAATTTTGGTGGCCCCAACCAAGTGGCTTGTAGCCTGGAGGAGGGAAAGAAGCAGGGAACGAAGAAGGAAGTGGTCTAACTTTGGAGGAGCTTCTGTCTTTGGACATTGGTCTCCAGTCTTCATTTTCTAGTGCAGACTCATGCTGGTGACTCTACGGTAAGCCTCCAAGCCTACAAGCACGGGCCGATATTCTATATTCTTCATCACTCCTGCCCTGTGGCTTCCATCTTCTTGGGGTGAGCAGCTAGTGGATCTTCTCTGTTTCCGGTGCCCAGATGGTCATGGTGGACTTTTTGTCTCTGATCCCACAGACTGCCTTTGTGGAGTCGTACCTCCGATCCTGGAAGCCTACAGAAGAAATCCCCTGCTAACAAACATATGTTCTATATTGATTCTGTTTATCTAGAGGTCCCTGAACAATATAGGCTGCTGTGAGAGAATACTGTTGACAGAATGGATTATAAGCTACATTTGATCTTCACAGATGTAAAGACTTGGAAGTCAAAGACAAGGTTGCCGGGAGAGTCCCTTTCTGGAGAGGACAAATTTCCTAGTTCACAGAAGCTGGCTTCCACCTGTGTCCTCGCAATCTCTCTGGGGCCTCATTTAACGCAACATTCATCTCATTCATGAAAAAAAATTTTGCCAGCTATTCCTCAGACAAAAGACTAATTAATACCTAGAACATGCAAATAATTTTTAAAAATCAGATACCCCAAATTTAAAAGTCAAAAATGGGCATCTGAGATGAATACACACTTCTCAGGTGAAGAAATGTAAATGGAAAATAAATATATGAAAAAATGTTCAACATCACTGGTCATTCAAGAGATACAAGTAAACAAGGCTGAGATTCCATCTCACTCCAGTAAGAATGGCTGTTATCAAGAAATCAACCAATAACCAATGCTGGTAGGGTTATGGGGAATAAGGAACCATTTTCTACTATTGTTGGGAGTGTAAATTTGTACAACCAGTGAGGGAATCAGTATGGAGATTCTTCCAAATGAAAACTAGAGGTACTATTTGATCCAGATAGTCCCCTTCTCATTATCTTCTTGAAAGTGTTAAAAGCATCATAGCAGAGCATTATATGCACACCTATGTTTATAGCAGCACAGTTCGTAGTAGCTAAATCTTGGAAACTGCCCAGATGTCCACCAATGGATGAGTGGACAGAGCAAATGGGAGTTTTATACATAACGGAGTACCACTCCATCATAAAGAAGGAGACACTTGAGACATTTCTAGTGAGTGAGTGCCCCTTGAGAATGTAGTAATATCAGGAACACATGTTTAAATATGTCACTGCTTCACTCGTGTGAGAAACCCAACGGGTACATAAGGATCCAAATGGAGGACAGATGTGGGGAAGTAGGAAGGAAATACTCACGCGTGAAGGGGAGCAAGAAAGGTGTGTGTGGGGGGGAGACTGAGGAATAGGGATAAAACATAAAAGAACCGACAGAAAAACAGTTTTGCAAAGGAAAAGGCAAAAAAGGATTGAAGGCAAGGGCGGGGAATGGGGAAAAAAGGCGTTAAGGTATATCACATACAGGTATGAGAGCCTTGTAAGGAATGTGATCACTGTGTAAGTCAGAAGTGCAACAATAAAATTAATTAAGGCGGGAGCACTTTGGAGTAAGTCAGTGGGGTGAGAGTAAGAGGACTGAGAGAACACGGGGAACCTGTGAAAAATACACCGGCTCGTCCGAGGCCCTGAAGGCTATTTTGAAGATTTTCTGATGGCACGGAGATGCTGCAGCAGTATTTTGTGCAGAGAATGACCAGGTTCACATTTAAAAGCATATTCTGGCTGCTATATTGGGAACAGATTTAATTGAGAAAGGGCTAGAGATAGGGATTCTCAATAGGCAGCTGCTGCCATTCACCAGAAGGGAAGGCACAGGAGCATGAGATGGCGCTGGCCAGGTTCAGTACGTATTTCCAGGTAGACTCCACAGGGCTTTTTGATGGGGGGGGGATGATAAAAGCATACAAGACATAAAGTGACACCAAAGTGCTGACCTGGACCAACTAAAAACATGTAGCTGCTGTGTATTGTGGGGGAAAGGAGGAAGCAGCAATAGATTTGGGAGAAAGGAGCTAAGTTTGGATTTGGACACATTAAGCCTGAAATTCTTACTGAACAGCCAAGAGAGTTGATAAGTGGCCTTGTATCTGCGTATCTGGAGTTCACAGCATTGCGAGGGAGGAGACACAGATCTCATGTTCAAAGAGAAATGGTATCCAAACCCTGAAAACCAAATGAACTCATTTAGAAAATGAAGATAGACAGACTTAGAAGTTTAAGGTCTAAGCCTGGGGGCAGCCTATATAGTTCAGCCCACTGTCCATTCAGTGATACAGGATTTCAGACAGTGTGTGGAGTGTGAGATGTTTCTTGGGGCCTTTTGCTTGTGTAAGACACAGAGGAAAGAAGCAAGATGGGATGAGGAAAGCCTCTGCCCACCAATCAGATCTGGTGCTTCCACATGAGGAGAATTTGGAGGCAGAGGCATTAGATAGAGTTAGCTTCTGAAGAGAATAGAGATCTGTCAGAATTGTGGCCAACCGAAAAAGGAGATCCTAATAGCATAAACCCACATCAGACAAACACAGCCAGGTGCACAGACCAGCACCACAGTCACTGATGAGGATCGTTAGCAAGACAATGGCCTCAACTTCCCCTCCATGGCGCAGTCCAAAGGCGCTGGCACTGAGGGCAAATGGCTATGGGCATCACTTACAACTGAAGGCCAAGTTCTTCCTTGAAACACAGGCTGAGTGGCGCAACGCTGTGGCTGCCACAGGAACCAGTTTCTGGCAAGAAGATGTTAAGATACAGGAAGACAAGCACGCCTGACTACAGTCACAAAGCGGGTAAGGGCATTTGAACCCCACAAACCTGACTTTAATGTCTCACCCTTGCTGTGCAAGTTTGACCGTGTCAAATAACAAATTAAATTTTATTTAATTTATGAGTCTGTAGGACTCACACGAAGCAACTACTACAGTTAGTTTGTGGTGCTCTGTGTTGATTAAGCATTCCCCACTTTATTTATCCCTGAAGCTTGCTTGGAATGCCAGCCTGTCTTCCCCACCCAGCTCACCAACATCAACCACACACATCCCACCCCATGCAGTTGATCCCTGAGCTGAATCTATAGAACCCGTGGTGAACTCAGTGATATACCTTCTTCGTGCAGCTTCCTCTGGTTCACTAAGCAAAAGTCAGTTTCAACACTTCTAAATTTTTATAGCAGTATCTTGACTTTCTATCTCCTCCTATAAACACAGGTGCCCCACACTCCTTATGACCACTCTTGATGTTCCCATGGTTACTAAGAGATGCAAGTCCTAACGTGTGACCCATTGAATGCTGTCCCCACTGCTGTCTATCCACAGGACATCATTTCCTAAATTGCTCTTCCTTTTGGAATTTCTGCTTTCTTCTATGCTTCAGGCAGAAAGCCCTCTTCTTTGGAAACCTTTGCTTCTTCTGTCCACTATGGTTTGGTCTAGTATCTTTCCACTGTTTTCTACTCACTTTCAAGGACTCTTGTTGCCCAAGATGCATTTTACGACTCGACCTGGTACACGACTTACACATACCAGCATCCCACAGAACGAGGACATGATTGTTTCACGATGCTCTCACATCTCACTGCTGCTCGAACCACACTGATATATTCCAGCTTGTTTCATCCTTTTTTAAAAAATATGCTGTCTGCAGCCCAGTAAATTGATTTAATGACCTGTCAATGGGACTGACCATAGAGCATGAGAAACACTGCCCCCCTACGGACCTTCATAAACACACTCAACTCATGGGGCTGAATCATGAGTATACTTATCTCTTTCCCCCGGCCAGCAGTAAATGCTGAGGGCAGGGATCATATCTTAGTCTTACTTTGCTTCTATTTTATTGCTAGGGGATGTCTGAGAAATGAATAAGGAAGCACACATGTGCTCTGAGGTGTCCACAGTCACTCACTTGGAGTCTGTGACAGAATCTCTAGGATATCGTGGTGTTGACTTTAGACTGTCTGAAAGCTCTCCCTGGCATCAAGGCTGTGCCCTTCCATTATACGGGACAAGTGTCACTTTGCCCGGCAGTCCTGTTCTTAGATTTTTTTTTTTTTTCCACTGAGTTTGCGTTGTGGGCATGGGTGTGCCATGACCCTACAGAACTCAGGTGAAGGTCGACGAGTTGATGTCTGATGCGGATAAGCCAGTTTCTAAACCCTTAGCTGGAACCTGTGAGTCAGCTCCTCCCCAGGGGCTAGGAGATGCATTTCCTGCCACGGGAGCAAACCAGACTGCACCAAAGGAGTAAGGGTGATGTGCAGAGTTCATGGGAAAAAAACAAAAAGAGTAGAGAGATGGTGCATGTCCTTGATATGTTCTTGAGCACTGACTCCAATTTTCTTAAAAGTCTGTAGATTCCTACATTTTTCCCTTTAGGTTATTCAACTGTCAAATGCTCCAAGATGCTTCAATTCTCTTATGGGACAATAGTGCCGACAATACCTCTGAATTTTGTCACTGTGATATGAGTTCCTCTCCCTGGGAACAAGTCTCAAATCACACATGTGATTTAGCAAGCACCCCAGGCAAGTGTGTGAAAGGTGGACAGTGACTTTTAGCTATGACGAGAGCTCTGTTCAAGAGATTGTCATCATCTCAACAGTATTAGGAAAGAGGCCATAGACTGCTGTGCTTGGGGATCCAAATATTCTTTAAGCCAAGAGACATGTCAGGGTTATACCCAAACAGGGAAAATAGCAGTTTTTGCCTCATGTATAAACTAGCAGAGCTTCTCAGCGCTTTCTGGACTTTTCCCCCTAGTTTTTGTTCATTTATATAATTAATACATTCTTAAGTTTTGTTGAGAAGATTAAATAAAGTCATGAATGTGAAGGATGTATTGCAATTCTCATCATGATGTCACCATTTAAACACAGTTCTTCTAATCCCTTTCTTGTAAAATCGTGACACAGCTCTCTAATTTTTAATTATCTTGCCTTTTAAAAGGTAACTCTTTTGATAAAGCTTGAGTTTCCTGTTCCCCATTTGTCCTTCTTAGTTAGTCTCTTCCGCCTTTGCTGATTGCTCAGTCTCCTGAGGATCTGAATGTTTGGTTTGGTAATAAATAGTACTAATGACACCACATCAAATAAAGATGGTTTCATTTTTAGAGAAGGAAAATGACATGTTAATGGCCCAACATGACATTAGATAAATAGTTCCCTTGATGAAGCATCTACCACCATTAAGCATTACTGACTCAACAAAATTGTTCCTCTTTGCCACGGAGAAAATGAAGTAGCTTTTCTTGTTAAGGACCTGATGTTGAACTGTCAGTGAAAATTGAATTTCTAGACCCACCATGTCTGGCAGTGGCCACAGTCTTACTGGGAGAGATAGCAGGTTGTGGCTGCAGAATCTGACTTTTCAGTGTATTTCTCTAAGGAACTTGGAATTCTGTCTCAAACTAGGAAAGACCTCTGCAGCTTAGCAGGCCTGGGTTTGTCAGACTGGGAGAGCAACCCGAGTTCTACACATGCAGAGGGCTCTGTGTGGGTGCTGGCCTGGAAAAAGCTGTGCTGGAAATGGAGAGATTGGCAACTTCTTCATCTTTCTCCACTACCAAAACTCCACATGTGAAAAACCAGTGCATGGAGTGTTATTTAAAATCCAGGCAGCTGGGTCTGTGAAGAAAGTTAAAATACAATCCGGATCCTGTTTTCCAATGGAAAGAGCTGTAGCTTGGGATGGCCTGAGGGACAAAAATAAATCAAAATCACCTGTGAGGCATTCATCAAGGTGTTAGAGCACCTTATAGGAAGAAGATCAGGATTAATGTGGATGGGGGAGCTCTGAAGTTATTCTGTTTGCCATTAAAAATCCTTCAGATAATATCTTTTTTGGTACCAGGAATCAAACTCATGACCTTGAGCTTGCCAGGTAGAAGCTGTGCTGCTGAGCTATATACCCAGTCCTGTCAGATAATTTTAATAGACTACTGTCACCATAACTATTAGAAAGATAACTTTTCCCAGTTCATTTTCTCACTAAAGACCTCCTCTGATACACTAGCCAGGGATTTAATTACACTGTGCTACCTCTCAGAGCACAGAAGCTAGGTGGTGGAGGAGTAGGCCCTGGGATAGAGTGCTTCTGATCTTTTGATCAACCCTTATCTAATACTGTACTGACATTCCCAAGACCAGAACCCATCAATACACCTTCACCGAATCTTCCTGTATCCCAAAGGGTGCTCTAATCCGCAGCGATGCAGAGAACTGGAAGAAAACTTGGAGTTCACGTAGTACGTTCAATTCTTACGTCTCTAGGCTAAAATTAAGACCTGCTATGACTTGTATCTAGATATCCTCCAGAAGCCCCATGCACTCATAGTTGGGATTTTTCAGAGGTGACTGGGTCTAGGGTGTGTGAAAATAGATTAAGGATATGTGATAACTACATTAGTCCACTGAATGGGTGTGGATAAGGGGAGGGCCCACCCTGGGTTTGAGTGACAACAACCAATAGTATACACTGGATGAGACAAAGTCCAGAATGCTACTGCTTGTTGTCTCCTGGCTGCCCTGCCATGGACTTTTTTTCCTCTATGATGTTCCTCTGCCATGGTGTCCTGCCTTGGAAGCAGTCAATCATGCACTGAAACCTTTATAAACTGTGAGCCAAGATAAACCTTTCCTCCTCTAACTTGTGGGTGTCAGCTATTGTGTCTGAGCAATGAGAAAGTAACTAAGATAAAACCCAAATGAGAAAGTAAGATCTTCAAGATGAACAACTGGAAGAAAGTCTAGCAGTTATGCAGACAAAAGTGAATGAATCAGTTTTGCATTTGTGAGATCATGTCCCTTACAGCTAGCAAATGATTTCTTCATGAGGAGATCTATAATAATAGGAAAAATCACATGCTGCTCTACTACACCAGTCCTTGACTACTTTACTGTAATCCTAATATCATGTGTGTCCCAGAAAAACAAAGACAGTCACTTCCTTTCAAGACTCCAATGTGTAAGTACAAAAGAGAAGATATATATACTATGGCAAAACTACTCAAGATTGTGTTTAGCTGTTACAGAATTCTGTATACAGAATTTACAAAAATAATAGCAACAGGAGGAAACAACATCAGTAAAGCCAACATTAATACACTGGACATTCTAGCATTGTTTACTTCCCTCTAGTCAGCCATGTCGTCTGACAATAGAATATATTCTCTATTTGGAAAATCATTCCTCTCCATTCTCATCCTGTTGACTGAACATCAAGTGAATAAGCCTATGATCCACTACTGGAGTGTTCATTTTCTCTGTGCTACTTTGACAAATGCTCACAAACATAGTTATTTATAGCTCTGTCTACCAAGCGGTCCAAAATGGTTCTATTGGTGCTAAAATCAATTTGCCAGTTGTCAGTTGTCTATCAGTGCTAAAATCAATTTGTCACTACCTTCCTATTGGAGGCCCCAGGAAGAAAACACGATATGCTCCTTGTCATGTCTAGTTTATTCGGTTGGCTGGCAGTCCTTGGTTTGTGGGCACATCATAAATTTTTGTTTCCATTGTCACATTACCTCTGCACTCTTCATCCTGACCTTCTAGTTTTTCTTCTATTAGAACTTTTGTAATTACCCTGGGCTCAGACAGATAATCTATGCTAATTTTCCATTCCAAATTTTTAATTTAGTCATGTCCATAAAATTATTTTTGACATGTAAGGTGACAAACCAAGATTCTGTCATGCTATTGTTAATTCTTCCATAACTAACCAATCAAAGCAGAAAATTCCTCTAGCAACAGACATTGTTATAGGAAACAGGTGATGCAAGTTGCTTCAAAGAAAATCCTGGGACTACACAAAAGGAAAAAGGCTCCTTCTGCAGGCTGAGGCAAGTGGGTTGTCACCAGCACCACAGAAAACATCTAGCACCTGTGGACAGAACTTGACTCTGAGCCGGGACCACTCCACTCATAGAGTGTCTGACCACATCTACATTAACACTTTCCATTTTCAAATAAAACATACTCTATTTGCTGACATCAACTTTTTCTTTTTCCACTTGCAATTAAAATCAAGTCCCATGAGTTATGAATAATACTACGTTTACAAAGCTTTACCCTCTACTGAGGACCCTGCTAAGCAGTTAATTTTGCTATCTCACTTTATTCTTATGCCATCTTGTAATAAGTTGGTTGCTAGTATTACCCTTTGTATGTGAAAGTTAAACCTTTAAGAAGTGGAGTGTCTACTTGATAGAAACTTTTCGTGGTTATCATAGTCTCTTTTCAGAGGTTTAACTATTCTACTAAAAAATGCCACTGTGATACTGAGGGCAAGGCTGGGGAAAACTGCAGGGTCTGTGTAACTGCACTGTACAAGGTTCGCAAATCTTATATAAACCATTACAAGGGTTGCAGTGCCTTTGGGGACACTAGGATGCTATTTCATTTATTAATGTGTTCTAAATTTTTTCTGATTATAGTTTGTGACCTTTTAAAGATGGAAACTGGTCTTTATTTAGCTAGAAATGACATCTCTCTGTGCAAAAACATATTTGAGTGTTGGTTTTGTAATCACAAGAGTGACAGGTAAGATTTTTGAAGCCTGGTTCAGCATTCCCCTAATTGCCACCCTTGTGCTCATTCTTCCTGGGAGTTGGGCTGGAAGACCATATGCATGACTCAACCATCCTGCTGGTGACTAATAGGAAATTAACAAAACTTATGGGTAGAATATCAGATAACTAGGTCTCTGACATATATAACTATGATTGAGTTTTGAAAGTGAAATTGTTTTCCAACAAGTAAAAGCTGAAATACCCATATATGCATGCACATATCCATGCAAAGGCTGACAATACATCCATCATGAGGACTCTTTCATCTTGTCATTCAGAGTCTACCTTGGTTAATGAGTCTCTACGATTTCTCCAGCTCAGAGCTCACTTGAAGTGGCATGAAGATGGCATTTTGGGGGCAGATACTGTGTGCCAGACATATTGTCAGGTAATTTAATCATATCATCTCATTTTAGCCTCACAAAGCTGTGTGAGATGGGGAACGCTTCATTTTATACATGAGGTACCTGCAGCGATGAGGTCAGGCAATTTCGGTAGGGTCACGAGTCAGTAAGTGTGAGTGCTGAAATAGACTGGGGCCTGTCTAATCTCAAAACACACACACATTTCCCTTCACAATCCCTCCTTTTCATCTCTGAAATCCTACAGCTTTGCAGTGCTCATCACGAGGATTCTTGCTCGAGTGTGAGCTACCTTGTGTTGTTTTCCTTATATTTGTCATCACCAGACAGCTTTGTATTTAGAGGGGACCTCCTACTGCTGAGTGAGAAGTAGCTCATGCCCATGAGTTTAGAGTCAGATTTGAAGTTAGATGGCAGCCCTACTGCAGCCTTTGTAATGGGTAAAGTTAGGTAATCTTGCTAAACTCTGATTTGTTGTGAAAAGTAATTGCATCCTTCCTGGGTTGCTCAGGGTAGTCAGTCAAGGGACGCATACAAAGTTGTCAGTGGAGACTCGGCATTGCCTTCCTCATCCTTTCAGAAGTTTGGAAGAATTTAGCAAATGTGGTCTGAAGGGTTGGCTAAACTAAATTAAATGTGAAACCCTCTTTTCTATTCCCTAATCCCATCCCTTTTTGCAGAGTGTACACAAGACAAGAAATACTGACATTCTGATGCAAATACTCCATCTTTCTGGCAAAGACAGAACTCTTGTGATAGATCAGTGCCCGCATGGCAGGTTTCATTTTTATAGCCTGGTGAGTGGCACATTTTGCTTTTCTTGTTTGCTGTTATCTTGAGGTCAAAGAAATGATGCAATACATTATCACAAGTGCCCGCCCTTCATTTCTGGAACATCTGTGCCTGCAGCATATGTCTGCGGAGACAAGTGGATTCATCTTGTTGCTATCTGGTCTCTTATGTGCTGCTTCCTTTGAAGCATGGTACATTTATTTTGACCATACCTGCCAAATAATGACAAGTTTAAGGGGAAATCAGGGAAAGAAAATCTTTGTTTTCCATCTGGAAAGACTTCTAAAATATTTATTAACAGCCTTCTCCCTTAAATCATCAAGCTTTAAATATGTTCAAGAGCCACTAGGCTTGAAGTTAAGTTATTACAAATGGCTTATCTTGAGCAAATTTTGGCTTGTAGACAAACACCCATGTGGTTTGAATTTCTCCCATAATAGGTTTAAAATATGAGGCTGTAATTAGTGACTCTTGAAGTTTAAAGGATCTATGAGCACTCCAACTCTTGAGATAAGCTCGGTGCCTGTGGCAATTCCCCATCCTAATGAGAGGCTTTTCAGGGCTATCCTTGCAAAGGACTTCCTTCAGCATCCTAACAGGATTACTTTAGATGCTCTTTAGAAACCTACTCACTGAAGAATTTATACCTAGGAGGCATCCTTGATAGCTGCTTCTTCTTTGCCAATGTCAAGTCCTGACATATTTTGCATATTTCCATTACCTATTAATTAGGCATCCCATTGCTTTCCATTATCTATCATTTTACCCTGTGATCTGTTCACCTTGCAGTCCGCTGGGAGACTTCCCAAACACAAATCTTTTTGCATACTATTCTGCCACTGCTCTACCTCCATCACGTAGCAGTGTGTTGAGTAACTTTGATATTTAATAAAACATCCCTGTGTAACTAATGAATGCCTAAGTAGCTAACCCAGTGAACTTCAAGCAGATTTCAGCTCATTTTCCTTACCTAGAAAGAGTATTGGGATACCTACTCTTCAAGTGGATTGAGTAGCATAATATAATACATGACCCAAATGCATATGAAAGGTATATGGACCAGCAAGTGTACTTCTCTCTGTAAAAGCTTTTACTTTCCAATGCAGCAGTGTGATTTTTATTGTTATACACTCTTTCTTGTTTGGTCTTCAGGTCTTTCTCTGGCAAGTATCCATAGTCAAAGAGAACCATTCTCTAGAAAAGCCCTGATGAGGGCAAAGTTGGGTTTAGCTGTGTATTTCAGGTGAGACACAAAGAGGAAACAGAAAAAATAATTAGTGATAGGTTTCAGAGATGTCAGCAGGTGCCAGAAGGTGACAGACTGGAAGCCCAGGGGTACTATGCAGGTCAACTAATGGGCAGGCGGAGAAAAAGAAATATAGAATGTGTGGAACTATGCACTTATTAGGGTCTGGTGTGGGCTGGGGATATAGTTCAGTGGAATAAGCACCTGCCTAGCAAGCGCAGGGTCCTGAGTTCAATGCCCAGTACCACCCCCCCCCAAATAGTGTCTGGTGTGTTATCTTTCATGCTTTCCTGTGAGGGCAGTTGAATTTGTAGTATTTTTTAAAAAATATCTGTGAAGTAGATAACTTATTTTCATGACTCTGATGTTCAAGACTAGATTTTATTGTACATGGTCAGCAACTATGTGGCTTGTTGGGTTTGGGATTAGCAGGACAAAGAACAAACAGGATATATCGTATCACAGATGATCCCAGGGGGAAGGAAGTTTGAGCTATGCCAAAGCTGACCAGGTACAACTGAGTTTCAAATAAATTATGTCAGGACTGAAAATGGATGCTAAAGGCAGGAATTGCATAACAAATTATGAAAATTAAATATCTTGTAGATAAATCCATAAAGAATAAGAACTTTTTCCTAGTCTTAATCTTTATTTTGAAAGGCCAATATTATACTTTAAAACATAGCCAGAGGGGAAAAAATTTTAAAGAGCTTATGGATTCACAGAATCAGTGCCAGCTGGCAATGCATAATGTCAGTAACTGAAGATCATGTTAAGATAAATATTTCGAAGTGTTACACCAAGAGGTACATTGGGGCACATTGAGGAAGGGAGGACTGGGACACTTGATACACCAAGACCAGGCACAGACTTGGCATGGTTTTCTCTGTAAGGATTTCTCTCGAATATTGGGGGAATTTATAAACAGAAATAAATGTTTAAGCTTCTAGAATAGAATTATATCTACCAAAACCCTATTTTTTTTCCAAAACCCTATTTGAACTCTACATATTTTCTTGTTTTATGCTCCCTGTGTACATTTTGATAAGAGAAAAATGTGTACTCCTATCAGATCAATTTTCTATAGCAAGTAGTCAGATTTCATTTTTTTGTTCCACATGCATGCAATTCTGCTGTCTCATTTCATACCTTGGGGAGTTTCCTGATGAATTTGTGGGACTTACTTTATGTGATTTCAGCCCTGATTTTGATTTTCCTGTAGGAAGGGAGCCCTCCAACCCTGCACTATGCATGTACATATGCGTGGAACTGTGACTGGAGTCCACTGGAGTGCTGTTCCTGAAAATCAGTGAGTTTCAGTTCCAACAGGACATGGCTGTTGCAAATATTGACCATGATATTTTGTTTTCTTGAACATTTTCTATTGTTTTTTTCTTTGTTTGAAATTGTCTTGTAGATTGCACCTTTATCTGATGCCCCATCTTTTCGTATGTTCGAGCATACGACCCTCTCTGGTGACTCTTTCTCCCCTGAAATCCTTTCTTTTGTCCCTTGGATCCAGTTGCAATATTGCTTCTCCAATGGCTCTGCTGACCAGGGCTGAGTCACCTTTTCTTCAGTGACTGTGTCCTCCTTGCTTTTGTACTTTCATTTTTGTGGAAAACATCCCTAAGCAGCTCTCTCAAAGTTGGCGTATGGGAATTTCATTCATTCTGATCTGTCTTCACAGCTTAGCTGTGTATAAAGTTTCAAGTTAGAACATTATTTTTCCTTTATAACTTTGAAACTCTTTCCATTCTGTTAGCTGGTGTTCAGCGTTCCTTGTGTGCATGAAGGCACTGTAGCATTTATTCCTCAATGGACAGCTTGTGTTTGTTCATCGGTGTTATAAAAGTTTTTAATGACATGTCTAATACAGATTTTTAAAATTATAATCTTTGTTAGCACTCAGGAGAACTTATCCTTTTTAATGATAAACCTGAATTCTGGTTTATTGAAGAGGAATTCACAATTGAATGGACTCCTTCAATGTGCAGTTTGATAAATTTTCACAGTTTTATACCATCATATGTTCCACACCAATCAAGAGATATCATAATTTTAACATCACCAATAGTTCCTACTCACCCCTTCTCAGCCTCCAACTCCTCACCCACAGTCTCAGGAATCCGCTCACATTATTCCTAGTTCTGTTGTTCGTGTCTTTTTTCAGAATGTTGTATAAAGCATGTACAGGTTTTTGTGTCTCATTTCTTTCATTTAGCTTGATACTCCTGGTATTTATCCATATTAGTGAATAAATTAGTTAGCAAGTTGCTTGAGCTTTATTTCTGTAGTATATGTCATTTGGATAGACCACACTTTGTTTAACCATAACTGGTTGATAAGTTGATTGTCATTACTGTTGCCTTTTAATCTATAAATAAAGCTAATATTATTACTTATATACAAATTTTTATGTGGTCATATATTTTTAATTTTTGGGGAATAAGGTATCTGGGTCATATAATTAGCAACATTCTTAGCTGTATAAAATATAGCCAAATTGTTTCCAAAGCAGATATATGAATACCACTTTTTTTTTTTTTCCCGGGACCGGGGATCGAACTCAGGGCCTTAGTGCTTAGCGGCCAAGCACTTACACCACTGAGCTATACCTCCAGCCCATGAATACCACTTGGTCAGCATGCTCAATATTATTTAGCATTTTTTACTTTTTAATTTCAGCCAATTTAGTGTATGGATTCTTGTATCTTATTGTGGTTGAGATCTTATCCCGTTAATGATTCACATTTCCATCAGTCCTTAAAACTTTTCTTGTATTATATCTGGCAATATCCCTTCCTCTTTCATCATTCTTCTGTCTGTAAGTCCTCAGAGTAAAATACTGGACCCACTGCGTTGTTTTTTGTCTCTTCTCCCAGATTCTTTTCTTGTTTTTTGAATCTAAGTCCCATGCTTCTTATTTGACATAATTTTAGCTTCTGTAATTTCTCCTCTTCAATTTTACCTGGAACATTAACACCTCAGAACTCTCTCTTGCTACTTTATGGTTTCTTTCTCATGTCCTTCAATCCTTGATTTTTGAAGGTAAGGTGTCTTCAGAATTTAATGAGAATTTGTTTCCCGATTAGAACTTTCTATTTCTCCTTGTCTGTCTACTGTATATCCTAGTTATTCAATTTTGTCTTTCTCCACCCTCCTTCCTTCACATTTCAGGTGATTCTTTGCTGCCTATTTGCGTTTAGCAACTAGTCACAGTGATATCTTGTGCAAGTTCTCTATAAAGGAGACAAGCTGTGCAAACCAGTAGGCTTTTCTTTCTGGTGATTTATTTGCTGCTCATTGCTACATACAAAGCAAAAGCAAGTGATGTGGTGTAGTTTATCTGCAAGCTAGCTGCAGAGGAGGAAATGGTGGAGTTCCTATTGACTAGGATTCAACAATGTCTCTAAACATTTTGAAATTATCACAAACACTTAACAGTGATATGATGCTTATCACCTTCCTGGCCCTCTTTAAACCCAATCCACATTCATTTAATCTTCATAAAAGGATGAACCTAGCAGTCATGTCTTGAGTGATGTAAAGCTTTGGGCACAGAATGCGTCCTAAATTGCACACCTAAGAAATGCTAACTATGGGTTGGAAGCACATCAGTTTTGAATCAGCATGTTGGCTTCTGGGGAGGATGTCTTTCCTTCTGAATCGTGCTAACAAATCAGTGAAGTGGGCATTATCTTTGTCACTTTACAGGAAAGAATTCTGTGATGCAGAGATAAATGACAAATCCAATTCTACAAAGCTCATGGGTGGACTCTGATTCCAAATTCCCTGTTATATTGCCTCAGATTGTCTAAAGAATGATAATTTTAAATATCTACAAATAAAGATCTCTTGACAACAGAATCAAAGTTTATTGGAAACAGTATAATAATTGAATACAATATTTTGGTTTAAAATATGAAAATAAAACAAAAAAAGCCCTTGTTACTAATGATCTGTGCAAATCATCTCTTCTACTTGGCAACCAACAATTAAGACCTGAAATATCAATTATGTTGTTTCTCAATAACACAACGGATCAATAACCTTCATTTTGTGTTCTTCTTAATTACTGTGTGGGGGTTTCTGCAGAACATTCTGAACCAGATTCTGTGTATTAATCTCCTCACATAGTTCTTGTTCCTCACAATGGAGCAATCAGACCTTGATTAATGTTAGCATTAAACTAACTGCTATCTAATCAGTTGACAAAACACCAGTTCTGACTCTAGCTTTCTATGGTCTGTTTGTTTCAGATGCTTCCGATTGGTGTTTGCTATGGGGAAGAATAAAGAAATGAGACATACATTATTCATGGAAGTGAATGGAAGGTTTTTATTTTTGTGATATTCCCTGAGGCTTTGACAGAATGACAAGGCAGTAACTCAAGGCCTAAACGTAAACCATCACCCTCCCTGTCCTGTTTTCTTTTTTGACGAATAGAAAATTCAAGCCAATGATGCAATAAGTAAAATGGCCCTCTAGAATTCCACATCATGAAAAATGACACCACCAGCCACAAATTGCCTATAAAAAAATACTAAGAGTGAGTTTGTTTATTGGTTTTCTTGTATGCCAGCTTTCTTCAGACCTGTCATTGCAGTTTTTCCTTCTATCTAACAGGCACTGAGATATCATTCGTGATCTTTCTCCATGTTTTTGAGGTCATGCCTTGTCCTAATTATTTTTTTCATTGCTGGGTCAAAATACCTGACACCAAAGTTAAAGAAGGAAAGGTTTATTTAGCTCACAGTTTTGAGGTTTCAATCCATAATCAGTTGGCTCCAGGGCAGGGTGGCACATGGCAGAGGAGAACAGTTCGTGGAGGGCAGAAGACTGCAAAATCAACAACTGAACCTTAACACTGTCTTTCTGCTCCTTTTATACTCTATCTAGGCTGCTGGGATTAGGGTGCTGCCAATCAAGTCAGCAGACTGATCCATCAGTCACCCACCCTTAATCCCAGCATGCTCAATCCCAGCAAGGCACCATCAATCAACCAATTACATACTTTAGATTAAGCCACCTCTAAAAAATGCCCATCTAAAACTGCTTAGGGACACATCTAGGCAAAACCATAACAGTACACTACTGGTCCCACAAAGACTCACATACATCCCTTTACACAGAAGGCATTTAGTCCTCCTCAAAGAGTGATGAAAGTCCTAGTAGTTTCAGAATTGCTGAAAAGCCCAAGTCCTAAGTTTCCTCTGAAATATAAGGCAAACTCTTAGGTATGAGCCCCTGTACAAATGAAAGGAAAGATAAATGTTTGCAACGTTTGGTGGCTCAAGTTAGATATTTCTATTCCAAATATTAAAAACAGGGGATACAAAGAAATGGGACCAAAGCAAGTTCAAAATCCAGCAGGACAAATATTAAATCCTGTAATTTCATGTGCAGCATCCAAGGCAACCTGTGGCAAAATATGAACTCTCAAGAGCTTGGGTGGCTCTGACCTTAAGACATTTCTGGTAGTAGTAGCTCCCATGGCTTTTCTCTTGGCTACACTCTGCACCTTCCTTGCAGTTTCCTCAAACTATACACATTCCTGGCTTCTGCAAACTTCTGGGGTGTCCACTGAACCTTTGGCTTCACACTCACAGCTTCACACACTGCCCTCTCAGGGTCACACTGCCTGACCTCCCTGGGCTTCTGTTTCTGGGTAGAAGCCTTGTTGACTTGACTACTGTTCCCCTCTTCATGTAGCTAAAACAAGTGCCACATGGATGATGCCAGTGTCTGCTGCCAGCTGGAGCAAGAGCCAGACTTCTTTATGTCTTGGTTGTGGGGGTCGAGTGTCTGGATCACTGTTCCTCTGAATCCAATTCTGAGGAACAAATTCTCTAGGCTGCCACCACTCTGGATCATGGTGTTTGGTAGCCTTCTTCTCAAAGAAAAGTCTTTCACTTTTGCAATGTTGATGCTGCAGAAGATGGAGTTCTGATGATTATTCTGTACCTTTGAGCCATGTTTTCTATTCTCTTGCTGCTTCTCAGCAATCAAGATCTCTCCAGAACTATCTTGGCTGTCTATAGCTTTATCAGAGCTTCCTGTCTTGGCAGTCTCAAACAGCTTTAATGCATACTACTATGCTCTTTGCTCCTGATTCTCAACATAACTCTGCCTAAAAGCCCCCAACAGTAGCCATGCTAGTGCCTCAACATTAGGTTGCCTTGAAATTTCTTCAATTTCTTCTGCCAAATCAATTAGTCCACTACCATTAATATTAATCTCAGTTAAATTCTCTGTACACAAGCAAAATGCAGACAAATATTCTGCTAAGGCATAACACATATTCTGGAATCCAATAGATAATGCAGTCCTTCTTCCTAGCAGAAACCTCCTGGGCCTGGTCTTTCATGGCAGGATTTCTATCAGCCTTCTGATATTTTGAGCTCTGGCCAGACTCTCACAGACAGTATTGCCTAAGGTATTCCAGTGTAACTATTTCCGCCAGAATCTCTGAATCATTCCAAACTCTTCCCACAAGTTGAACCTCAAACGTTCTGGACCACATAGTCAAGTATAGTCACAGCAAAGACCCCACCTCTCTAGTACAAAATTTTGTCTCAGTTACTTTGATCTTGTTGTTAGAACAAAACACCTGACACCAAAGTTAAGGAAGGAAAGGTTCATTTAGTTCACAGTTTTGAGATTTCAGTCCATAATCAGCTGGCTCCAGGGCAGGGTGGCATGGGAGAAGACAGTTCATGGAGTGCAGAAGGCTACAAGACAACAACCAAAACTGTTTTTCTGCCCCTTTTACACTCTATCCAGGCTGCTGCAATTAGGGTGCTTCCATTCCAATCAGTGGGATGATCCAGCAGTCACCCACCCTTAACCCCAGCATGCTTGATCCCATTAAAGCACCACCAGCCAATCACATACTCTAGATTCAGCTACCTCCAAAGAGGCCCATTTAAAACTGCATGAAACTATGGGGGCACATCTAGACCCAAACCATAATATGTATCCCTTTTTGTTTCTGTCTAACCTTCACCTTCCAGCTGCACACTGGAGCAGGGTGATCTTCCCAATACATAACCCCAAGTCATTTCTCTTACATTACTGATTCATTAGTCAATTTCTGAAGTCTCCATTCATACCTTTTAGGTGAGTATTATTCACAATTCCTTTAAACAAGGTAGATCCAGTTAGAATTGCTCTCCTCAAAGCAAGGTGGAGGGCTTCCCTTGCAGTAGTATCTGAAAGTCTGAGACATCTTAATTGATCCGTGGGGTTTTGAGGAACTGGTGGAGACTCCAGAGATCCACTAATGAGTGTAGAACATGAAATAGATGATCCAGATATAGAGTTATAGATATAAATATATGTATATCGATATGCTATAGAATATATATGTATTCTAAAGCATAGTGATATTACCCAAGTGAAAAAATATAAAGCTACAAATATTTGAAAAATCCACCTCAAGAAGGAACAGCTTACTAATATATGCAAATAACCAAAATGCTTTTGAAATGGTTACCACTGGTGGGATGCAGAGCCAGGTAAGCACAGGTATGGTCCCAACTTGAACTAATTCATATCCACCCAGACACAGGAAACAGTGCTTGCAGAAGCTTTCCAAGTGACAGGTTGTAAGCTCACTGAACATGACAAATGGTAGATGAAAAGGGGAAGTCAAGGGAAAGAGCTGTTGGTAGAAATACAGAGATTTATTATTCACTGGGAAAAATGTGGTGTCAAGAAGTTTAGGGTGTTGTCTGACACTAGTGCTCTGAATCAATTGAAATCACTTTATTTGGGTGCGCGGCAGCCAGAAACAATTGTCTACCTCTGTCATCACTTTGTATGCATAAACACAGAATGAAATGCTGGCCGCAATCAGCAGCAAGGAGGGAGTTTGTAATCATCAAAAAGCATTAGCTTCTTTGGAGTACATGTTGGAGAGAGCAATTCTGAAAACACTGCAATGATTAACATGGCTAGCACACAGTAGAGGCATATAAATAACCCATCTCCAAATCAAAACTACCAGGTCATCAGCATACACTCTAGGGGCATCATGGGGAGACTTGTATCCCTACAATTTCAAATGAGATTTCTCCTAAGCCAACCTCATCAAGGCACTGTATATTAAAACAACTTTGGCTACTTTGAAGTAACATTTATTTCTCTAGCTTGATGATTAGTTGGTGAAATAGCCAAAACTAAAGCATTACACATATTTTTAAAGAAAATTCACTTTGTGACATTTCTCTTAAATTTTCCTGTTCTGTGCATCAAAGTTATCATGAAAGGCCCTCAGCTCACTTTTTAATTTCTTTTTTGCTGTTTGAGTATTTTTGCTTTTGCTTAGTTTGGGCTATGCACACAACTAAGACCAGGTCATTGGAAGTGAATTCAGTTCAACTTAAAAATTAACACAAACTTCAACAGTTCTTAGTTTTACTTTTGTGACTTTCATTGGCATATATTTACCGTACACAGTGGATGCATTCATGGTAGCAAATTAGTGCATGTACGGGGCATGTCTTGATCGTTTATTTTCCCCTTCCCTTTCCCCCTCCCTTTAATTTTTCCAGCATCAGTTTTACTTATTTGTAAGTTCTTATAAAGCTCATTAGCATATATACAGATTGAAAACCGGAGCAATTTGCCAAGGAACATATAACTGAAGCATCTCTTCAGAAAAGACGACCTTCTTCCTGTCTGCAATAGATGGGGCACGGGGTACAGGCTCAAGAGATTCATGCTCCTCTAGATGTAACCTGTGCCTGTCAACATGAAATACCACGTTATAATTGTAATAAATGATGGGGGTCATCTTAGATATGGAATAAAAAGTGCAAATGTTGTAATGGACCTGATCTTATCCCATCAAAACAAAGGACATTCTCTGGTTGGTAGCAGATAAAGAAAACAGAAACAGAAATCAGAAAGTCTTAAAGAACAAGGGCTTGATGCAATATTGTTGGTTTTGAAGCTGGAGGAAGCTATGAAGGTGTTTGCATAGATGGTTGGAACAGAAAGTGTGCCTCACTTAACAGCTAGTGAGGAAACGGGTGTCAATCTCATAACTTCAAAAAACTAGATTCTTCCAAGAATTTGAATGAATCTAAAGAATATTTTCTTCTAAGCCTCTTTAAGTGAAAAGCCAGGTTGGCTAATATTTTAATTTCAGATATGGGTTTAGTACACTGCTGTTGCTAAAATAAAATGTTACACACCAGGTAATACATAAAGGTAGAATTTTCTTTTGCACACCAACAGCATGATGTCAGCATGTGTGTGTATGTAGGAATGGCCTTCTTGTTGCATCACAACATGGTGATTGGCATCACATGATTGCATCACATGGAAGACAGAGCAGGTGCATGGCAGAGAGCTTGGTTTTATGACAAAGTCATTACAACTATACCCATTCATCTGTTCATGAGGGCAGAGCCCTACTAACCCTCACTTACCTCTTCAAAGGCCCACATACCAACACTTATGTGCTGTAGACCAACTGTCTAACGCATCATCACATCTAATCCATGGCAGAAACTCCGAAAAAGGCATAGTGTATCTTATCTGGATTTCTGTCATATAGGACCTCTGAGATAATAAGGAATAATATTTGTGTTATTTTACAGACTGCAAGTATATGACAATTCTTTACACATCAGTGGCTAACAAATACTGTACCTTAAGTAACACATGTTATTTTAGCAGAAAAGGAAATACCTGAGTAATACTTATAGTGTACTACACTGGGTTAGTATCAAGAAAAATCAAAACATTCTGTACTGGGTCAAGACAGTGTGGCTTGGTTTGTTTGAAGTATCTGAGTGATCTCTGACCAGTGATAGGTAGAATGCATAGGGGTTTTCTGGGAATGATAGTACAGAAATGCAATCCAGGAAGAGACCAAAACATTTCCAAATAGCCAGCAGCATAGACTGCTCAGTACAAAGGATATTTTGAGATGGAAATTAGTGGGCAAAATATTATCTAGGAATGTCCTTGGGGTCCATAACTATGGAGGGAAGAAGAAAGAAGGAGGATTGGGAAAGAGGAGAAATTAATTGGCAGTTAAATTCCCCAAATGTTCTCAGCCTCAAAGGGCTCTCTGGAGCTAGAGAGCCTATCACAGACATCCTGCATTGGGCGAGTGACCTGGGCCTTTGCACCTCCTTCTTGGGCAGCAATTGATGCAGGCTGCCTGTGGACAGATGTTGTGACCTTCAAAAGTTCAGTTTTCTGCATTAACTGTATTCTCAATGAAAGATGGCAGCTAAGAGACTTTTCTGTCAGAACTCCTTTCTGAAGTAGGCTCTGGGAAGTGTACATAGAAATGTGGATGAATCTGGCTTATAAAGCGGTAGGTGAGAAATGAAGTCTAGCTAAGCAAGAGGATACTTAGAAAAGTAGGCAAGATTAGTGACAAACTATTACAAAGAGTTGGATGAGTCTGTTTACCTGCACCCCTGTGTGTCAAGATAAATGGATGCATTTACATTCTAATGGAATGTGGTATCAGTAGAAGATTTCAGGAAGATAAGTGATCTGGTTTTGATTAATTAAATATCCTTTTGGACATAGATGTGGAAGGGGGTCTCTAAAGCATCATCAAGGAGAAAAAAGGATGAGTCAAAGGATGTACAGAAGGAGTTCAAAGAGCTGGGTTTTGGATGTGGGAGAGAATCTGGACTCAGGCCTACTTCTCAAATATTTTAATTTTATGTTTATGGGAACATGTGATATATTTCATTATTTGAACAATGTATGTGTGCGTGTGGGTGTTTCCATTCTATTATTGGGCTAAGAGTACAAGTGGAATTGATTTGAAGTTCAAATTCACTTGTTGAACGTATTTCTGAAGAGCTGACAACATTAGAAATCATAGAGAAGAATTAAAGAACATAACATGGGACAAAGGAGCAGAAACCAATGTGGGATAGAAGTTTGGACATCGTTGCCAGAGCACAGCAATTGCTAAGTCCTTGAGAGTTACCAGTTTCCCAAATGGAGCTACTGGAGCAGGGGAAGAAGTGCACAAGGTGGGATCTCAATGAAACAGTATCTAAGAGACAGGTCAACAGCAAGGCGGAGGCAAGAAGACTTCTGGAGCCTGCAGTGTAGAAAGTGTGTGCTAGGGGACAAAAAGAAGGTTAGAGTGAAGAGCAGACTGCAAATGCCAGGCCCTGGGGCTATGAAAGGTGAGTGACCTGGAGACATCTATGGTCCACACGGGTGGAGAGTGTAGTCACGGTGAGAGACACATGGAAGGAATGATTATACCACACGATATATCATTGCCATTTTCAAGGCATGGAGACACAGTTCAGGCTGCTACTGAAGACTGTGATGGGAAGCTTGACTCCATGTGGGACATCCGCGAAGATATCTGCAGAAAGTATTGTTGGAACTAAAATGTGAAGGGCTGGACTCGTGCCTTCAAAATTCATGGATGGAACCCTAAACCCACTACTTCAGGACATGTCTGTGCTTAGAGATGGCATTTAAAAAGAGGTAATGAATTTACAATGAGGTCAACAGGGAAGACTCTGTCCAGAAAGACTGGTGTTCTTTTGAGAATAAGAGACTCAGACACAGAGACACAGAGGAAAGAGGTGGGGAAAATGTTATAAAAACACAGAAAGGGCATAGCCATCAAGAAAACCAAAAGAGAGGCCTCCAAAGAAATTAAATCTGCTTACACTATATCACAGACATGGGCCTTTGAAACTGAGATCAGGTGCCATTGCTGAAATTACCCAATATCTGTGGTATATTGTTATGGCAAGAAAAATAGTAAAAGTAGGAGTTCACCTACCAAAGTGGAAACATGAAGACACAGAGACATGGAAGAGGTTAACAGGTATTTGACAGGTTATATGAATAGGATTTGATAGCAATGGATTGGATTTTGGAAAACAAAGCCTGTGGTAGTTGGTAATACGGACTATTAATATAGCTTACAGTACGTCTATTTAGAGTAGTTGATGAAATTAACCAGGGTATGGACCCAATCAATGAATGGAGAGTATTTGAAATGATTGTTAACACTGCCTGTAAAGACAACACATCCCAATGCTTCATTATTACATCATAGCTCTTGCAAAATCTTCCTTATTTGGAAAAGATGACAGTATTGCTTATCTGCAATGGTCCTCATATGCTGGGCCTAAAAGATAGAATTTAAAGGCTTTCCAAGGGCAGAGATGGCACCTTGCATTTATGCAGCCTTCTCAGTAAAAGTAAATGGAAGAAACTTTCAGAGATCTTTGTTGTTGTTAAATTCTGTTGATAACTACAGCTTGACTGAATAAACATTAAGAGATTTATTTTAAAAAATAAAACAACAATAATATAGCCTCCAGTGAGTAAAGAACTGAGTACAGGAAGTCAAGGAGCATGAAGGAGGACATTGGGGGCTGAGACAGTGTGGTGGACACATCCGAGTGCCCACTGCATGGACTATCTCATGTCCATGCATGGGGGCTGCCTTCTATGATAGCATAAACAGAGGTCTGCCTCTGTGTAGCTCAGGCATCCTTCAGGAAGTCAGACAGTGTACAAGTCAGTGCATGCCCTTATTCTCTGTTGCATTTAGCCTTTAAGGAGGAAGTAAAACCGCTTTGACAGTGTATATTCAGACAAGGAGGTAGATGGGGTTTTATTGGTAGTTATTACTCCAGGAACATTTTAGTGTGGTGATGGATTTCATGGTTAGGATAAAGAGCCACAGAAGAGGCAGCAAGAGAGACTCAGAAGAGCGGGAAACTACTGTGTGAACCCAGAGCACGGGTAAGAAGAAACGTTTGTAACTGTGAATCTACCTTCTCCATGTTCCTGAAAGACAAAGATCACTCGGGTGGGAAGCAAGCGCTCTGGCCTTTGTCACTCTGGAATCCAGCAAAAACGGGCCGTGCTCTGCCTCTCTGAGCAGCATGCAGACAGCGTATAGAAAGTCTGTCTGGGGACAGCCACACAGGCCTGCTGGCTGCTTCTGCCAGCAGGCTGGCTTCCTGTGGAGCTTCCCTGGTGGCAGAGACAGGATGCTCAAACAGTTGGGAAGCTTCAGCTCTAGGGTCGGAGGGGCCATCTGGCAAGGATTTGGAATTAGAGAAAAAGTTTTAAAGGGGCAGTGTTCATTCACTTAACTCAAGTGAACAAAAGCTTAAATGACAAGCACCACAATAGATACAGGGACTCAGATGCCCCCAAGAGAAGTTGGTGGCTGTCTTTAATGGGCTGTAAAGTGTGTCTAAGCCCTAACCTCTGGTACTTGGGCATGTGAACCTTTCCAGAGAGAAGAGCTTGTAGATAAAACTAATTTAGAAATCTGGTGTCTTTATAACAGAAAAGAGAGGGAGATTTGAGGAAGAGACATAGAGGGATGCAGCTGAGAAGATGGAGACTGAGGCTGCAGTGAGGCACCTATAAGACAAGGGACAGGGAGAACTACCCCAACTACCAGCAGGGAGGAGGGAGGGCTAGGGTTGTCATTCCTTAGCAATCCAGAAGGGGGACACCATGCCGATACCTTGATTTCTGACTTCTGGCCTCTCGAAGAGTGAAACAATATACTTCTATTCTCTCAGACCTTCAAGTGTAGGAGTTTATTATGGTAGTGTTAGAGAAAGAAGAAAAATAACACCTTGTCTAATGGCAGTAACAAATGGGCCGGTGAATCCATAGCAGCACATACGGAGATCTTCAGTGAGCTGCCCGTGAGAACTCTCTGGGGGACATAATTAGGACAGGGAGGGAGGAAGTGCTGCTTAGGAAGAGATATCCACAGACGGGCTTTATGGAGAGGTGACGGTGCAGAAACTAGAACGTCAGAGTGGGAGTCTTGGGAAATTCATGTAGGAGAGCTGACAACCTAGACGAAGACCCTGACCTGGGAAGGAGCTGGCTGTGTTCATAGGACCAAAGGAGAACAGTCGGGTCAGAACCCCCAGGGCTGCAGTCACTTGAAGGCACCCAGCAGACTGCGGGTACTCTCGAGAGCAAGGGAAGCCTCCTGAAGGGGGGCAGAAGCGGAAAGGCTTGAGGTTAAGTGTGGCGGACTCTGGTTCTCCTGGATAGCACTGGTTGAACCAGCAGGAAGCCCAGGAAGCATGGCCCCAACTTTGGGGACTGTTCTCATGGTGTGTTTGGGTTCACTCCTGGTCTGTGCTCAGTGGCTTTCCAGTCCTTTCCCCAGTCCCAAATCTGCATGATGACTTTTGCAAGTGACAAATAAAACTGGACTTGAGGAGGGTGGAGACAAATGTGACAAGGGCAGCTAAACAGGAGTAAAGAGGTGAACATTTAGCATTTTTATTTCAGTTCAGAGTAGAATCTTGAGTCTTTCCCTAAGGGGAATGATTGTTGGGCCAGTGTCCATCATATGGGAGGTATGAAGTTAAAGAAAGAAATAGGAAAGACTTCATATGGGTTTCCTGGCTTATATGGGGAATGAAAAAAATTAGTATCTAGTGTATGCTGGGCCATGTGCTTGATATTTTGCATACTGTAAGATAAGTGACTTCTAGAAGATGTGCTAGGAAATTGGTTTTATTATCCACATTCTTCATATGAAGAATCTGAGTCTCGAAGAGGTGCAGATGTTTACCTTGCATCATTCGGATCAGAACCAACAAGTCAGGCCAGCAGGTCTCCAAAGCTTTTGTCTTCCGGACACCACGGTGGATTTTCTCCTCTGCTACTGACACCCTACCTCAGGGAATCCCAAACCAGAGAACCATCTGAAGATCTCAATTTCCTCATTAGTTAACCGAAGAGACTGAACTGGATAGCTGAAGATTCCTATCAGAAAGACAGGATGTTCTTGGGTGCCCTGAGCCCTGTGCTTTGCTGTTTATGTTTCTTGCTCTAATCCATTTTCTGCGCCCAGTGTACAAGGTGAAAGACGGTCATTCCCTTTCTAACTGCTCTTGAGCTTGTAATTCTTATCTTTATTGCTACTAGGCAACAAGGAGTAAATCATTATGTGTGTGTTTTTGTTGACTTTTTTCTCCTCTCTCTCTCTCTCTCTTTCAAAGTTAATTGAGTTACTTCCATGTAATTTTTTACAAAGTAAATTTCCAACTACCTATAACCACAAATTAGTCATCACATTAAGCTTTTCAGGGTTATATTAAGTCATTCATCACAGATGCTGCCGATAATACTTAGCTTAGGCTAACTGTTTCCTTGTTCAGGGTATTTATCACATCCTGTACCTGCCATGCCCATGAAACTGAAAAGCAGGGAGGGTGTGAAACAGCTCACAGGAGGCACAAGATAACGACTGTGAAAGATCTGGGTAAACTGCAAAAGCCTGCGCAGTTGGGGGAGGTGATCTTTGGCACTAAATAATTCCTTGGCAGGATTTATCTTTGAGCAATGGGAGGGTCAAAGAGGAAGTATGCGGGTTCATAAACCAGCATGAGCTGTGTGTGGTTCATGTCCCAGTGCTTCTCATACATAACCTTGGGCAAGCCAGGTATATTCTTCCCTATCGCAGGTTCCTCCTTTCGAAAATGTGAACTGGGATCTCTCCACTACAGGACTGTTGTGAGATTTCAAGGAAATATGTTTGCAGAGCATGAACCCAATGCAGTCAGTAGATTTTGGCTTCTTCACAATCAAGGCACTGACTGAAAAGAAATCTCCAAAGGAACAAGTGGACTCACCTGGAACTTTGCCACCTGCCTTAGATTGTGATTAGATGCAAACTGGAACCCCACAGAAAAGAAATTTTGAATGTGCTCCTTCGAGTTTGAGCACTGCTTTGGTCTTGGGTCCATCCTATACCACTGTGTTTCACATACAGGTTTTGACAGCATGTTCCAGTCTGTGCTGTCCTGGTACCCACGATCTACCTAGCCTCTTGTTCTGTTGTTATGGTTTGTATGGGCTGGGCTTCTAGAGTTGATGATTCGTGGTCCAATGTTGGAATTATGGATGTGAGTGTTACACTTGCTCTGGGGAACATAGTTTGCATACAGTGTAAGGGAGGGAAAGAGGCTGCTCTTCCACCTGCTGCTTCTCCCCTTGCTGTTGTTTTTGCTGTTATCTGCCTCCATGGTCTGTTGCCCGCTGCCATGTGCCACTCTGCCTTGGAGCCAGCTGAGTATGGACTGAAACCTCCACAGACGATGAGCTAAATAAACTTTCATTTCCTTAATGTTGAGCACCAGGTATTTTCTCTCAGCAATGGGAGAAAAGCAACTAAAACATCTGGCTTAATGAAGTGACATGCAGTGGAGCATAGTTTCTGCTCCTTTGGATAAAGTGTCCGAGTGGATCCCTTGTTCTTTGCCATGGCTCACAGCTTTGCCATTTTGCTCCCTGACTTCTCTTTCTGTCTTCTTGACCTTTCGCATCTGGCTCAGGCTTTCCCCCATCAGCCCCACTCCTACTTCAAGTCTTCCTCTTGTCTGGGTCTGTCTCTGGGCTTCTGCATAGCTTGTGCTTTCTCCAGTTCATGGTTGCTCCAAGGTCGTCTCCTGCGGGGAGCTATCCTTAGTGTCCTGCTTAATGGTGTAGAATCCCTTGCATTTCTACATGTCCTCTTACCTCGCTCCATTTGTAGCTTTTGTTGTTATATTCTATGTTAATATGTCTTTTCCTGAATTCATCCCTCAGAACAGGGATACTCTCAAGGCAGAAATTGTCTTTGTTTTGCTCTGACCTCAACTCTAGACAACTGCCGGACACACAGTATGCATGTTAGCAATCCTCACTGAATGAATGAGTGCATTACCACACTGACTTTTACGAGTAGGTCATGGTGCTTCAATTGAAAAGCTGGAGACAGACATCAACTGGGGCTGGCTTCTTCTGTGTAGCTGCTCTTTGAATGACAACCACACATGTCATATCAGGTAGGGTTATCATTCCCATTTTGAGGATAAGATAGGAAAAAAGATATTGAGAGATAAAGATATTAAAGTGAAAGGTTGACACGTAAAGCACCTCGGTTTTTGTAATACTAACGCTCAGAAAGAATGTATTTAAGGAATGAACACCCCATTCGTTGTATAATCCGGATTGTACAACTGTATTTAACCTCATGATTGAATCTATTGTTATTCATGCTGTTATCATCCTCATTACCGCCCTCATCATACTATCATTCTCCCCTCTTTAGCACTGTCATTCTGCTTGGCAGATTAATTGATTTGTTCATTTAAAGGTCACCAGACTCTCCCTAAGAATGAACTCCACTTACATTGCTAACAAAAGACAAATGGTCACCCTCCCTGCCCCCTTGAGCTTCTCCAGGAAGCTGATTCCTCATTCTTTCTAAGCTATGGTAGACACAGGAGTGGAGGAAGGATATACCTTATGTCAATCACCCGAGTTCACACTAAAGCAGATCTCCTAGAAGGACATATAGACAAGGGCTAGAACCTCTCTTGCATTCTCTGTGCACCATGAAGTGACGGTCTTTTATTGTTTCTTTATCCCAAACCGTTTATTCCCTAACTGGCACACAGTGGGTGCTTGTGCAATTAAGTGGTCCAATTTTAACAAAGTCAAAATACAATTGTGAATGGAGTTCTCCTTTATGTATTCATATAGGCGTTCACTCAACTCTTGCTGTTCCCCAAAGCCTGACACACACATCGTGCAGTGGGTGTGGATAGGAGTCAGTGCCCTTCTGTTTGTGCTGCTTATACTCCCTTTCAGATTTGTACATTAGAGACTTTACCAGGTGCTGGTTATTCTTCCTGGACCCTGAGGAATATAAAGTGAAAATTTTTGGTTTTATACATTTCCTTTCAATGCTTTTATTCCAAGAGCAATTTTCGTTCTAATTCTCAGGCCTTACCAATGTAGTAGAATAATGTTAATTCTTGAACACCCAACAAGATGAAACACACAGATATTTATCTTTCAATGAATACGTAATGATGTTTTTTGCAATCTATTTTTGAATACCTCCTTTTTGTGCAAATCAATTTTACAGTGTTTTAAAAGAATGAATAACCAAGGTATGTACACAGAAGCTTTGCCTTCATATTGTGAATTGTCGTAAAAGAACATTCAGCTCTTGTCTGGGGAAGCGTAGTGCTACCTCATTACCACCCAGCATCATGGCTGAAGCTCACTGGGGAGGTCAGGTGCCTTCAGACATGAGCAGAAAGAATATAGTAGGCAGAAAGTGCATAAGCAAAGCAAGAACAACTAACTGGTCAGTGGATGCACAGTTGTGAAGAAAGTACATGTGTTCAACTTT
Source organism: Dinomys branickii (assembly GCA_004027595.1). Classification (NCBI taxonomy): domain Eukaryota; kingdom Metazoa; phylum Chordata; class Mammalia; order Rodentia; family Dinomyidae; genus Dinomys; species Dinomys branickii. The sequence continues at coordinate 150,410 of PVLD010001112.1, forward strand.
ATCTGAAGTGTGGTTTGGCAAATTGGTTTCAGTTACTATATTTTCAGACACCCAAGATTCAAAATACTAAGTGGAAAATTCCGGAAATGAACAATTAATAAGTTTTATATTGCATACCCTTTTGAGTAATGTGGTGAAACACTGCATCATCCTACAATCATCCTCCCCCAGGATGTGACTAATCCTTCTTCCCATGTATCCTCACAGTATGTGCTACCTACCAGTTAATCATCTAGCCATCTCAGAGTCCCTGTTGCAACATGGTGATTGCCTCAGTTCAAATGACCCTAATTAGTATTCTAGAGTTATGGCACTGCTTACATCGTTCAGCTCGCCTCATCTCATTGTACGGACATTGTATCAGTTTACATCTGAAGAAGGAGGAGAAGGATAAGGAAGAAGAACAGAAGAAAGAGAAGCAGGAGGAGGAGAAGAAGACGAGAAAGGAGAAGGGTGACTGCCATAGCATAAGCTATTTTGAGAGAAAGAGAAACCACATTCATGCAACTTGTGTTATAGTATATCATCACAATTGTTCTTTTTAAACTAATAAGTAATAAATTATTATTGATAGTCTCTTAACTAGCATATTAAATTTTACCATAAGTATGTGTGCCTAGGAAAAAATTATATACGTATGGTTTGGCGTTATCTTCATCCACTGGTCCTCTGAAACATGTCCCCCAAAGGTAAGTTATGCCACTGTACCTACTATATGCAAAACAGTAGTCTAGAAATTGATACAAAGAAAGCAGTCTAATCTTTGCCCTCAGAAATTTGCATTCTTCAGAAAGAAACAGAAGTAAACATATAATTAAAAATCAACTATGAAGAAAATGTTAGGTTTTGATATGTAGCATGAAAAAGAGAAATCAGATCCATGTGTTAAAATCACAATCACAAAGGTGTGGCCTTATGTCAGGGAGAGAAGCTCAGGGGTAGCATCTGTTCTGGGTGGATGAAGAGAAGAAAGGGATTATGGGAGGGTCTGTGCATGGGGGTGTAGTCTGAATAGAGGGAAGACAAACACAAGGCACCTGAACTAACCACCACTGGTGTGGTGCTGCATTCGGAACAAGAGAGCCAGGCAGGTGAGGGAGGACTGACCCTGTAGAACTTCATGGTGGCGGCAGAGGCCAGAAGGGTATGGTTTTATGCAGGGGAGTTGTTTGTTTGTTGATGTTGTAGAAACTGAACCCAGGGCCTTTGCTCCAAGTTATACCTCTAACAGTTCAAAACAATTTTTGAGATCGGGTCTTGCTATGTAGTTAAGTTACCCAGGTTGAGCTTGAACTTGTCCTCCTCCTACTTCAGGGCCACAAAATGATGGTATTACAGTTGTGTGCCACTGTGCCTGGTTTAGGCACTAACCTTCCCATTATCTGTGTGTAAAGTTTTCTCCATCTTGTGTGGGAAAAAGCCCCAAGGGCACCTGCCTGGAGATGAGATTCCAGTGGGGACCACGACATGTTGATATCATCGTGTCCTGCTGACCTGACCCCTAACATCAGGAGCAAAGATGCTGTAGAAAGATGAAATTTGGGATGTACTCTGGGAGAATGGCTCTTGGGACTTGCTGATAGATAAGATTGAGGTCAAGGAAGAGAAAATATCCAGGATGTCTTCTAGTTTGCCTTCTACACGCTGGGAAGTGTGATGCTGGCGCCATTTGCTGTAATAAGGAAGCCAAGAGGATTTTGGCAGGGGCAGGGCTGGCATGTGAAAACATGTGCTCTGTGTCGGGCCAAGTGAAGCTTTAGGTCCATCGGATTTGCTCCAGGATATACTGGAGGAGATGCTGAAAGGCAGCTGTGTACACATAGCTGGGACTCAGGGAAGACCTTCCAGCTGGAAAGGCACATCCAAGAGCCTTCCTGTATTGACAGTAACGAAAACAAACCACATAAAAATCACCTGCATTCATGAGAGATGAGAAGAGATTTGGAGGTGGAGCCCTAGGAATTCTGCAGTTGTGGAATCTGCTAGAGAGGGGAGAGAGACCAAAAGCTAGGAACAAAACTGCTTTAAAGAGGAAACAGTGTAGGAGACACGAATTCACCAATTTCTTTCCCAGCGGAAGGCAGTGAAACCTCATGTTATTTGCTCCCTTGGTGGTTCGTCTGACGCCTTGTATCATGACTCTGCTCTGGACTCAGCTACTGCATGCAGTTCAGCAGGTCTCAGTTTTCCAGTCTGTACCTGTTCTCATTTTGTCTAATGTTTCATAAACTTCTGGGTCCTGTTGTGATTTGGAATCCGCTTAGATACTGCACTTGGAGTTCTGTGAGCTTAAGACACACATTTTCTAGGCCAGAGTCGCAGACTTTCAAACAGTGAATGGGAAGGCAAAACAAAAAATGAAAACAAAGCCTTGTCTATAATAATTGGAAACTCTGTGGTTGTATCCATTCATGTTTCCATCCGACTAATCATGCTCCTGTGTATACTCTGAGCGAGTACAAGTCTCTCATAGGGCAGCAGCCGTATGCTAATATTGTTGACAATAGAGATCGGTTGGTACTAACCAACGGCGACCCTATGCGGGCGCTGAAATATGGAGAGGTCTATTTAATCCTCCAGATGAACTAAAGACAGGTATTACAATCATCTCAGGTTTTCAGACAAAGGCTTATGAACTTGAAAGTATTCTCAATATCATATAATGAGTAAGAAAGCAAACTGTAAACTGCCCTTAGATTTGTTTGACTTCAAGCTGGTATTTTAAGCTAGAGTTCAAATAAGAGCACGTTGAAATGCATGTTGTGATGCAGCAGATCTAGAGGGAGTCCTGTGACTCTGCACTTCTGTGAGGCTCTGAAATGAGGGGCTACTGGCCCCAGACCCCTCCGCCAAGCCAGGCTCCAAGCCTCTGCATTAACCTTATTCTTCGTGACCTGCTGACACCTTTGCATCCTGTGGACACCAAGTAAGCATAGACTGCGGAAATGGATATCAAGAGAGGAAACTCTTTCAGGCAAGTCTTCCCCATCTGCTCAGGGAAACTCAAATCTAAAAGCACAACCCAAGCTCTATGCTTTTTAACTCCAGTGTAAGGAGGGAGGGATGCCAATTCTTTTGTTTGTGATTGGGTTATTGTACAAGGTTGTGCAAAAACACACATCATAATCACATTTTGGCTTAAACTTAAACCTAGAACTGAACAAAATTCTGAATTGGGTCAGAGAAACCTTCCAGTTTGTACCTCTGTGTATAATATCAAGGGAAAATTCACTCAACTTTTTAAGACTTAACCATAAATTACATTTTGTGTGCTTGCATGGTATTTTTTTTCCTGAGGTGGTTTTCTCCTCACCAAACCTGAAATCCTTACAGCTTTATCTCCCTTTCCTTCACTGTCCTCAGTGTAAACTACATTTCCTCTGCTTCACAAGAGAAGGAATAGAAAGCTCAGATAATTTAAATGATTTGCCCAAGGTCACTGAGGGAATTGGAGATGAAAGAAGGAAGTGGACTCTATGCTCCTGACTCCTGGCCCAAGACTCTATCTCCCTAACCACACTGTCTTCTCTGTGTGACGGGCATTCTTGCTAATGAAACAGACAGCTGATCAAAGGGATGGCTTAATAACCTTGCAAACTTGAAAAAAACAGTTTCTGAAAAATAGGGAATAACAGAGTTGTACTAGAATGCTCGCAAATATGTACAGTTCTCCACAGGTCACCATGGCTGGATTTCAGGGATTCTTCACGCACTTCTCTGTAAACAGGACTCACATTTCAACATCTCACTACCACAGCCATGGAGTTTTCAAGAGGCAAAAAAGCAAAATTGCAGACACATGTTGAGTCACTTGCTGGAGATGCCTTCCTGACCTTTTAAAATAGTGCAAATTAGATCAAGTTTCAGGTTCTTATTTTTATATATTTGCACATGTATTATACTATAAGCTTTACCATGTATCAGTCATGACAACAGACTCATCTTTCTCCTCTGAATCTGTACTAGCTTCTCAAACGTAAGTGTTGATATCATCCACAGTTTCTTTGGTTTTTGTTATGTATTCATGGTGTTGTCCTTGATTTGCAGTCTTACTTTATAACTAGTCCAAGACAGAGTGCTCACATAGGGAAGCTGGAATTTGGCTTGCTGAGGTCATTCTAAATGCAGAACTTTGCCTGTTCTAGTCACTTCTTGCTTTGTTCACTGGCATTATTCATATGTAGATGTGCTTGAGGCTCTGTTTTATGCTGAGGTTGGGGCAGCAACAATTCTTCACTGAGTCCCCTGGTCAGAGCCTAAACACACTAGTAATTGATGTAGGCCAGCCAGAGACAGGTGTAGCTGAAAATCAAAAGCAAAACTAAATCTAAGAGAGATTGTTAAGGTTCATTATAGATTCACAAAGATCACTGTCAGGTTCATGGAACAGGGAATAAAAATGGAAGTAACATTTCAGGAGCTTGGTAAACACGGGAACGAACAAGAGATGCAAATGAAAGACATCCAAGCAAGATCATTGGAGACCCACAAGAATATGGTGAGAGGAATGGAGTGCTTTCTTATCAGGGCCCAGGCATATGCAACCTGGGTGGGTTACTCACAGGGAGGAACTACCGCTGGTGGCATCTCAGCAGGTGCTAGGTCAGCCTTTTCTTCTAGGTTGCAAATTCTTGAGAGAAGACCATGTCCTGCTTACTTTGGAACTGTCACATGAAATAGAAAAGTTCTGGGAACACAGAGATTGTTTGGTGTAAGTTTATGCCTGCATGTGGTTTTTCCTAATATATATGCTGTTCCACCTGTGAAAGCTGTGTTCCTTCTGTGATCACATTTGAAGTCAAAGCTTCAGTGAAAAGATGGACTTTACCAGTTAACTTCAACGAGGATGATTAAGAACAGTACTTACCACGTGATCTCTGCACTTTTGTTTCCAGTTTGGATCCAGCCCTGCTACTTGCCAGCTGTGCAGCTTATGAAAAGTATTTAACCTCCCTTTGCTTCCAATTCGTTGTCAGTGAAATAGGGAAAATCATGGTATTCCCTGATTTACAGGAGCGACGGTGAAATGTAAATAAATACAAAGTATTTAGAATAGTATGGGGAGTTTCGGAAGTGGTTTACCCAGTATTTATTATTAGGTACAACCTGATAGTTACTGCATCATTCGGAGTTCAACCCAGGAATCAAAACTCCCGAATGGGTGGATGGATGGATCAATGAAAGACAGACAGATGGATAGAGACATAGATAGACAGATAGATAGATAGATAGATACATAGAAAGAAAGAAAGAAAGAAAGAAAGAAAGAAAGAAAGAAAGAAAGAAAGAAAGAAGAAAGAAAGAAGAAAGAAAGAAGAAAGGAATAAATAGCCGTTACAGTGACCCAGCCTTCCTGGTTGTGGTGCTGGGCAAGCAGCATCTGCAAATCTGTCTGCGCATCTGATGCCAGGGCCAGGTGGCCACAGGAAGCAGTGGAAATGCAAATGACAGAGGCTGGAGCCCACAGTAAGGAGAGGAACCACACTGGGGTGTGCTGAACACTCTTGTTAGCTCTGAATTTGGTGGTTGCAGGGGAGCCTTACAGAAGCTGGGAGGAGTCATCCCAGAGCAGAACAGAGAGAAGTGCAGGGGGCATCCAAGGGACCATGGAAGAACCACAGACCCATTACTGGTTCATGCCAGTTATGCAGGTCAGCAGTCCAGGGACACAAAGCTTGAGCTCACAGTGGCTGCTCTTCCTCCCTCTAAAGTCTTCTGAAATCCTTCTGTGTGACCCATACTAGTGGAAACACACATCCAAAAGTGCATGCACACGCATGCGCGCACGCACACACACACACACACACACACACACACACACACACCCCTGGTTAACGTAGTTCAGCCTCACCAAGTGACCAGATGACAAAACTATCATTACAAAAGACAGAATCATTTCAGCTAATTTAGTACTATGCAAACCAATTTAATGTCTTATCATCTGCAATTTAAATGATGCTTCTGACAGGAAATTAATTTGTTAGAGTGTGAAGCTTTCTTCCAGATCAGTGCTGAGGTCACAAGACTGCAGAATTTTCTTCTATATGTTCTATCTTCTTGTAGCATTACACCCCTAGTGCAAATTAAATTTGAGTTTCCTAAGCAGCCCCCAGACTTGTGCAATGGTTAATGAAGTCATGAAGGGGCCATATTTCTTGAGCTTTCTGTTTCTCCATGTTTAACATGCAATTCATATGCCTGAGGTTATAAAGATGGCAGTTCTCTTCCCTGGCACTGACTCCATATTCTAGTCAGAAGAGAGAAAGCAGAAGTAAGGTAGAAAAGAAGTCCCTATGACCAGGAGACAACTTTCCCAGAAGCCAGAAGGGGTTTATAGCTTAGATCCCATTGGCAGAGCAAAATCAAGTCTCTAGCCCACCAGCAAGGAAGATGGGGGATTGGAGACTCCTTTTCTTCCCTTATGGACATTCCAGTGCTTCAGACAAGTCAGGTCTCCGTTAGTAAGGAGGAAGCTGGAAGTGATAGATATTGGTTCAGTAACTGCCACTGACTGCCAGAGGGAAAAGATTAGTAGTAGAGACTTTTACAAGAAGTCACTAAATAAAGAGCAGAGTTTCTTAGAACACATTAGTTTTGGTGCAAGTGGCAGTGTAAGATATATTTAAATGTACAGCAGAAGGACTCGATAAAGAGGGATCTGAAAAAAAAAACTGGAGAGTTTGTAGAAAAAAGAAAAACAAACTCACAAGTTATCCTTGCTTTAGGATAAGACTTAGATGTTGAGCTAGCCGAACTTAGTGGCAGGGCCATAGGACTCAGACTCAGTTTCTCTGTGATGTAGCTGGATATGGGGACCACTGGACAAAAGCAAGAAATTGGTGTGTAGCACTTTCCTGATTAAATTCTGCAGGCCACAGTGATGGTACCAAATATTGATGGAGGTGCTGGCTGTAGAATATGCAAAGTGTCACGTAAAACAAAATGTGGAGAGAAGAAGTTTCAGGAGGCAGCAGAGTCCCCACATTAGCCCTTCCTGCCTGCGGCTGCACATGACCTAAATCCTCAGCCTCAGCTTCCTTCCACCTGAGTGTGGAGATCGATGGATTGTTCCAAGAATAACTTGTAATCTTATTTAGTGGAGTCTTGCTTTATCTACTGCTTCCTAGCCGGGGTAATTACCCACTTTTGTGAAGCTTCTGGAAACTCTTACCTGAGACTCACATCGTGATATTGTAGAAAGGGCCAGACTTCAGCATCACGTAGAAGTGGTTTCTTATCTGCTTCTTATCAACAATGTGACGTAGGACTTCACTTCTCCAAACCACATTCTCAAGAGTGCAAAACAAGGCTAATGGCACACTGGGTTTACTGAGAGGTTATCACTTGTTAGAGAATTAAGTTAATTTAAATAAAATAGAACGCACAAAATTAAAGTTCAAGACATATCACATCCAGGCAGTGTTCAATACCAACTCACACTCACGGACATAAACAAGAAAGTATTGCGTAGATAAACAGTTCAACCTGCTTCTCCTGGTTTTCCCGCATCCTCTAGGCCTTCCTGAATGCTTTTTCTTCATTGTATGTTGCAGGCCTTTTTCTGAAAAAGCCTTCTATCTCCTTCTGTCTCTTTGTCTTGCTACTGCACAGGCATTTAGAGTTAGGACCCTTCGGGTGGAGAATAATCCATGATTTGAGGAAGAAAAATACTCTACAGAGCCTTACCCATATGATAAATTCTGGAATGATGTAAGCAGGAGAAGAAGGAGAAGGAAGGTAAGGAGGAAGAAGAGGAGGAGAAAGAAGAGAAGGAGAAGGAGGAGGAAGAGCAGTGGGAAGATGAGGAGAAAGAGAAGATAAGTAGAAGGAGAAGAAATGAAAGGGGAGGAGGAGAAAAAGCAGAAAGAGAGAAGAGGGGGAGAGGTGGGGGAGGGAGATGGGAAAGGGGAAGGGAAGACAGGAAAGGTGAAAGAAGGAGGCAATCAGATGTACAGATTAGCCGAGAAGGAAGGGATGAATTTTCCCTGAGTCAAACTTTCGTGGTGCAATCATGACTCATGAAAACAGCAACTTTGAATTTTACATGATGTGGAGGGGCCTTCTTCCGGTTCATCCCAGTTCCCACTGAGGGATGGCAGCATAAATCAGGACTCAGATGGGTCTGCGGAGGAAACAGGCCGAGTTTGGTGCCTGACAGCAAGACTGTCAGGAACTTTGTTCTGCCTTACATGCAGAAAAGCTCCTGTCATTCGACTAATTACAGAGCTTTTTCCTTGTGACTAGTGGGTAGTTTTCTTTAATCTCCAGAAACCTCTGATCAATTAACTGCTATTTAAGACAATCAAGGAAATTGAGATATGGATTTAATTAGCTTTCTGAAGGTTATGCACAGCATGTTAGCAGAGAATCCTGAAGTGGAACTCAGGTCAGACTGGAAGACACAGATACAGAGAGGTTGCATTCAGGTGTTAAGGGGAATGTGGGCAGGGACCCGCCAGGAGAATCCCGCTGATTCTGTGGAAAAGAAGAGTACTGTCTGTGTCTACTTAAAGACAGCTTACTTTTGCTTTCAACGGTCAATCAATTTGTGTTCATCCTAAGGTTCTTTTAAAAGATGTTTTTATGTGATACACACGGTAACAACAGGTCTCCACTTAACCTCACTTTGTGACAGTGAAGAATTGACCAAACAGTATGCGTAAAGATTCGATGATGAGGATGCCAGGTTGTTAGGGTTTGGGGCTTATCGTGCAAGGTGAAACAACATAATAAAGGACACGTATTTTATAAGATTATTTATAATTGTCGCCCAAAGAATGGTATACAAGAGAGTGCAGGACATCTGTCCACATGCTATAGACCAGGAATCCAGCTGAGGGACTCTATCCTACATGAGTCCAGCTGAATACCTAGTACTCATAACAATGCCTCCCATGAATCCAAGGGGAGGCCCAGAGCTCATGACAATATCTCATGCAGGCCTGTTTCATGGATCTGCTCTGGGAAGGCACAAAGGTCAGTGGTGGAATCTAGAAAGTCTATGCCAATGGGATGAAGGATCCGTGCTCACAGGCTGAGGGATCTGCATGGGAGCCAGGAAGCAATGCTCAGAAAAAACAGAGCTCCCCTGAAAGTTACGACAGCCATCCTCAGCAATAGTGAAGTCCCAAGTCCCTCCAGTGATCAAGATAGCTGAGTTCCCATCAGGAAAGCCAACGCAGCCAGCTACTAAGGAGACCAGAAGTGCACCATCTTGCCCTCCAGAGCCAGGAAGCAATGCTCAAACTGAGGACCAGAGCTCCCCCAAAGGGAAACAAAGCCATTCTCAGTGCCAACAAGGTGCCAGGATCCTTGGAGGATGAAAACAGCCGAGTTCATCAGTAAAGCCAGCATGATGAGCGCCTCCAAAACAACCAACAGCTCCTTACAGCTTCCACCAGCTCCCAACAGCCTCACTTCTCCTTCTCCAGTTCTGTCTCTTACGCTGCTGGCAGCAACCCCCGGGGGGCCTCCGACACCCAGCACTATCCTTACTCATTTCAGCTGGGGGTTATAAGTTGACCACCAGTTATCAATCCACGACAAAGGTCATCATACACATGAAGCTTTCAACAAAGCAAACATGAGATTCTGTGATTAGTCATGATTTCTATGATCTGCTCCCAAATTCTATCACATCAACTTCTTGGTAGCGCTGAAATAACCTCTCTTCTCTATCCCTCTAATTGCCAGTGTTTGACCTTCTCCCTCTACTTTTAGCATTTGTCACATTGTGAGTGTCCCGTTCCCCCATGGACACTCTCCTGAGTGGCCTCCAGACATTCACAGTTTGACATCTCTTCCAAAGAGCTCTCAGGAATGCTGACAGGCTTGTAACTCATCCAGTCCACGTACACACAATTGCTTTTCTGTGAGAAGGGATGACTCATTCAGAAGGACCTTTGGTCATTGTGCCTCTGGGGCCATCCAAGCATGTGATCCCCTGGTCTCCAGGTGTGGCATTGCAGACAGCCTGGAGTCAGCTGCTGACCTTGGTGGTTTCCTCTGCCTGCTGAAGGAACACATCTTTGTGACAGCTCCGGAGGTCAGAGTCTGAAACGGATCTGTATCAAGATGTCAATATAGCCATGCTCTGGTTGAGACATCTAGGGGAGGATCCATCCCTTGCAGGTTCCAAATGCTAAGGGATCTTTCCATTCATTGGTGCTTGGCCCCTTCCTTCACTGGAAAGCCAGAAATTGAGCGTTTTCAGATCTCACTCTAACTCATAATATTTGCTTTAGTCTTCTGAGCCCACTCTCCTTAGACTTTTGTTTATGTTCTGCCCGTCCAGTTATTTCCACTCAGGATTTCCTGAATTGCATCTGCAAAGTCCATTTTAGTAGCTAAGGTAACAAATGCACAGGTTCTAGAGAGTAGGACACTTATATATTTGAGAACTGTAAAAGCCAAACATTACAATTTGTAACTACTGCTAGGAACCAAGTTTTGCCTCCCCCAAATTCAAATGTTGAGGCACTAACATCTTCAGTACCTCAGCATGTGACTGTATTTGGAGATAGGGTGTTTACAAAGGTAGTTGAGTTAAAATGAGTTCATTAAAGTAGGTTTTAGTTCCATGTGAATGATGCCTTTGGAAAAGAAAAGGACATATAAATGAATATTAGGAAGAGGATATGAAGATGCAGAATAGATGGCCACTTGTAGGCCAAGGATAGAGAGCTAACATAAATCCTCACAGCTTTTAGAAAGAACCAACATTGTGGACATCTAGGTCTAAGACTTCTAATCTCCAGAACGGAGAGGAACTAAACTTCTCCTTTAAGTCTGTCTGATTTTGCTAGGGCAGTCCTAGCAGACTTATGAAACTGGTGACAAAACTTTCTGCAATCATTATGTATAATGCGTTCTTTAGTAATTTTTAATGAGATGTTTGCTCACTATTTTTATTGTCTGAGAACTGGAACCATTTGTTGGGTTACATGAACTTGACATTTTTGATCATTTGAATGGCCGAGGTCAATTCTTTACATATGCAATGCACTGTAGTGTGGCGTTTTGCCCTTCCTAGAGGTCTTTTCCACACTTTTTTTTAATTTATTTTTTTTCCACACTCTTAATGTCTTGAACAAAGAACTGGACAAGCCACGAAGCAGCAGGAATTTACATTTACTAAAGGTGCTGAAGGTATTGGAGAAGAATTGCTCTGCAGAGTGCATGTGGGTCAACTAAATTATGAAACAAAATATGCTTGCATGTACAGGGGGATGCTGAGAAAGAAAGAAAGCAGAAGCCATGAGGCCAGTGGTCACCCACTTTTATAACCCCTTCTGATATCAGATGTAGGCCATTTCATCAATGGCCATCCGTTGCTGTTCTTGTGTTCCTACATCTGAAGAACTGAAGATAGCGTTTTGTGATGGAGGATGCAGGGCTTGAAAGATATTCTACAAGGTCCTGGACCTCTGTGAATGACAGATCACAACCACTTGCCCAGCCCTTTAGCCATGACCTAACCCCTGCTTCATTGGCATGGTCATCTACTGACTGTGACCTTGGGAAAAATGCCTCATCCTTTTCAGCTTTGGTTTCTTATCTGTACAATGGGAAAAAGAAAAAGGGAAGATCAGATTATTATCCTGCAAAGTTGTCTTGCCAATTACATGGACTCACACATGTAAGGTATTTAGAATAGAGCTTGCCAACACTAATAATTCAGTAAATGTTATCATTTATTATGGGCATACTGCATGTATCCTACAATGATCGTAAAATCCTGTCAGTATTCTAGACTGGACACTAATTATTTCTTGATCTTTCAGCAGCTTCCTGTCTGCCTTCTGTCCTCTGTTTGGTCTCCAAAGTATTTTCTCACTTCCCTTAGAGAGCTATTGCATAACTGACATATCACACTAATTGCACTGTCAATTATTTGAAAATTTCTTGTCTGTATTACCACCCCTACATCTGTTGGGATTATTCCGGCTTCATTCTTCATTTGTAGTACAGGACTGAACATATAATTTTTAAAACACAGGTGCTAAATAAGTGGTCACTAGTTGAAAATTCTGTCATGGTAGTGGAGCCATACTATTCCACCAGAAGCTGAGTCTCATGGTGCTCCTTCTTTCTCTGCCCCCACTTGCCATGAACAGAGAAAAGTGTTTTATAATTTGGACAGAAATAAGCTTATTACTTAGACCTCAGGTACAGGCAGTGGATTCCTACTCAGTTTTAGATGAGATCAGTTCTGAAAAGTACTTGGCATTTGTGTTCCTACCATAAATGTGACAGTGCTGACATTTGGCAATTATGTGATGCTTCTTCAGGAGGTAGGTTCCTTGTGGAGTCATGAGGCGAGTGCAAGAGTACTTCCTGTGTTGCTCTCCACAGCACGACCAAAGTATCATCAAATCTTGGGCTCATGAGTATGGAATAAATACTAATTCATTTACAATAAATATGAACATCTACTAGCAATAAGATGGATTTGGTTAAGTAACTTGCTTCTCAGAGTATATATGTAAGAAAGATAGTAGTGCTCTACTTACTGGTGAAACCAAAATGGAAGAAACGAAAGCAAGGAGCCTGGGTATATTGTCATTACTTGGCAGAGTGGCACCTGGACCCTTTTGTTTCCAAGGAGCATTTCTGTCTCTCCAAAGAGAAGTTAATATGTAGCACATTGGAGATTATGTATATATGTGTGTATATATACATATATATTTAATTTGTTCCACGATTTTGGAAAATATGGCCATGTTTGTGTTTGTGTGGGAAAAGTGGCAGCAGCTATATTTGTCACCTGATGCAAAGTTTGTGAGCAGAAAAAAAATTTTGCCAAACTCTTGTTATTGAACCAAATTATGTGCAATTCGTGAACTGAGGTACCAGTGTGTAGAGTACTATTCCAAGTAGCTTAAATTCCACGTAATGTGTGTGTTTACATGTCTGTGTATATATGCATGTACATATGCATATATAGGCAGTGCTCCTCAAAATGCACCTTGAAAGGGAAAGAGGGAAACCTCTTCCTAAGAACCCGGAAGCATGTGACCAGAGATAGGTACCAGCTCCAAGCCAAGAAATCAAAGTGTGTAGTGGAAAGAATAAGAAAGATGACTTGGACATTGTGACAGGGCGGAGTCTGTGCTTAAATGCTTAGCTTGCATTAGAATAAGTTTAGAACCTTGGTCAATGGGATACATAATTAGTGAAAAGGCTCTGTGAGTCTATACTTCTATTACAGCCTGAAATACTAATATAGCAATAACAGTGCCTCCGCTATCTAGTGATAAAGGATCTACATAATTTAATTTGCACAACAATTTTAGAAGAATATTTTACTGGTAAGGAAGCTACGATACCCAGAGGCTACATAATTTGCCCATGGTACACAGCCAGTGAGTTATGCAGGCAGGACCTGAACCCAGATCTTCTGATTTCCAAGGTGTATTCTTAACTCCTTCCCTGTAGAGCCTCCTGGAACATAGCTGCCATTTGGTCCTGTTACTAGGACAATGATTGTCATGGCAAGAAAGCAAATTAATTAATTAAGGAGATTAAAATAACAAGTCCTAGTAAGTCATTTTATGGAGTAGATGTATATTTATCAGCATTTACAATGAACAGAATACTTTATACTTCTCTAGGATTTCCAAGAGCACAATCACTTTTACTTTCATATCACTGATTCTATGTCTTAGTCCTACACACATTGAAGGCTGGTGTTTTCACAACTATTTCATTTTTTAATCAAAACAAGTTCATGTAAACCTATGCATACATATAAATATTTTCATGAATATTCTCTTAAATTAAAAAATGAGTATTTATCCAAGTGCCAGGGGGCTACAGCAAGATGTACCCACTTACAGTGCACAGTTGTGTAAACACTCATACAGCTCTCCTGACCTCACAATTAGAGCACAGTGAGTCACTACTGACTCACTCTACCATGATACCACCTACTGAGGCCAAAGGAATCCCTGATATACCACCACAGGCTGATGTTTAATTCCCTCACACGGTATTCCATGATTTGCTCTAAATTTCCTTTTTGGTGGGCATAAAGTGATTTGTAATATTTACCTATATGAAATTAAATTCTAGTTGAAAACTTCTAGTAATAACTCCGATAGTTTCCCTGGAAAATATATCCAGGTAGGGGATTGCTAGGTCAATGTTTTTAATGCTTTCATTGCATACTTTATTTCAAGAGCTCTATCAAGTTCCATGGGGAAGTTTATGATATTATTTCCATTTGAAAATTAGGAAATAGAAGCTCCCTAGAATATTTGAGGGCACACACTTACTGCAGGAAGTCATATCCCAGATCTTCCCCCCATCTATGCCCTTTACAATAGGCCACCTAACATCCCTGCTTCTTTTTTATGACTGGAGGTTTGCAGTTGGCTTTTTTTCTCCAGAAAAGATAAGAATCAAATGGGAAGCAGATACTCAAGGATCCACAAAAACCACACTCAGAGCCCTTGAAGTCCAGCATCACACTTGTGGGGCAAGTAAATACTGCTTGACCTGAGCACAAACTGAATCTGAGATTCTCAGTGCGTTAAACATTATTCCTAATTAGCTAACTGACGTGAACTCAGATGCCAACAGTACAGAGCCACCTGTCCAGTGATACTACATCACAGGGACACCTCAGATGAGAGCTCACAGATGCCATTGAAACTGAGTGCTTCGCTTGGAACTGCTTAAATTCACTTTCCTTGTGGTGAAACAGAAGGCATAAGGGAGGAGCAAGAGAGAGAGAGAGGCAGGGTGCATGCGCGGAAGGAATCAGGTTTGCTGTTAAAAGTGGGTGAGTCATGGCTCATGCTCACAGTACCAGTCTGAAGTTGTGCCTGCAGATCATCCATGGTTTCTACCACCATTCTCAAGCCTTGTGCCTGGGATCCCAATAGGATACCTAAACCCAGCTACAGCTACAAGCACTTTCCAGCCTTGGATGCCTGGGGATATTAAGAAAAATCACTTAGGAGGAATCATTACTACACATTGGGGCACATCATTCTGGATGGGACATGCTTGTTCACTCATGTATTTTCTTCTGAAGAATAGAAACATGAATATTAGGGAGAGGATAAGATGCTGCGTGTCAGAGGAAGAGCAAATTGGAATGAAAGAGAACTATAATCTTAACTGACCTTCATATTCCTACTCTTCTACTTCCACCATCCCTGGCAATCTGTGTCAAGTTGTGAGCTCCAAATGGCTTGGGTGTCTCCACCCCTGTGGCTCTGCCAGTAGTTGTAGCTCCCACGGCTTCTCTCTTGGACCCACTCTGTCTCCTCCTTGCTGTTTTCCTCAAATAACCCACATTTCCCTCTTCTCCAAACTTCTATTGTCTCCAATACACCTCTGGGTTCACACTCACAGTTCACAGACTTCCTTCTCAAGGTCACACTATCTAGCCTCCCAGACCTTCTTCTGACACCTTGATGGAAACCCTCCTGACCCTGCAACTCTTTCATTCTGTATGCACTAAAACCGGCACCATGTGGATGATGCCACCAGCTGGAGCAGTAACCAGGCTTTCTTCTCTCATAAGTGTGGGAGCTGAGTCCTTATGACCCAAATCCTGAAGAAAAACTTATCTAGGCTGTCACCATTCTAGACCATGGTGTTCTGGAGTTCTTGTCTCACAAGAGAGGCTCTGAGGCTGCAGTGCCTGGAGTCCTGTTGGTTCTGGTCATGCCTGCAGGCCATTTTCTATTGTTTTCTTCTGAAATACTTGGCTTTTTCTTGCTGATCTTTTCAGCTATCAACTTCTTCTCTGTTTCATTTTTGCAGTTCAAAACTTTATTTTTTATTTTTATTTCTATTTTTGGCAGTACTGGGGATCGAACTCAGGACCCTGTGCTTGTTAGGCAGGCACTTATTCCACTGAGCTATATCCCCAGCACTGCAGTTCACAACTTTACAGGAGCTTCCTTTCTGGCCAAACTCAAAACTTTTGAACTCATTCTGCTGGGCTCTTTGCTCTTGAGTCTCAGCATCAATCTGGCTAAAAGCCACAACAGTTGCCGTGCTCGATATTAGACTGTTTTGAAATTTCTTCTGCCAAGTTAATTAGTCCACCATCCTTAATCTCAGTCTCATGGAAAGTCTATGGACAGGAGCAAAAGGCAAACATTCTGCCAAGCCAAAACACACATCATCCTGAGTCCAGAAACCAATACAGTCCTTCCCAGTAGAACGTGCCTGAGCCTGGTCTTTACAAGCAGAATTTCTACCAACATTCTGATCTTCTGAGTTCTGAACAGAATCTCCATCAAGTACAGTCTCTGGAATTCCGGCTGTACTTCTTCAGCTGGTATCTCTGAACCTTTTCGAACTCTTCCCATAAGCCATTCCCAAGGGCTCCTGCACCACGTGGTCAGGAACAGTTAGAACAATGACCTCCCTTCTCTATCTTACTTTTCTCATTGCTGAGAAAAAACACTAGAGGCCCAAATTTACATGGAAAAAAGTTTATTTAGATCACAGTTTGTAGAGTTTTCAGCCCATAATTGGTTGGCTCCAAGGCAGGGTGGCATGGCAGAGGAGCCCAACAGAGAAGAAACAGTTCATGGTGGGCAGAAGTAATGAAACAAGCAAGGGAGGGCCACAGCTCTTTTTATCCCTTATATTTTATTCAGGCTACTTGGGGTGGATAGCACTCACACCCTTAATCCTGGTGCCCTTAATCCTAGCACTGCAGCACTAATCAATCCCACCATCATGCACTGTAAATCTGGCCACCTCTGAAAAGCCCTATCTATGTATGACTGTATGCCACTTTGGGAGGACATCTGAACACAAACTATAACACTTACTTATTCGTTGCTTTTGTAAAATATAGTTCTCTGAGAACAAGCATTTTTTTTTTGCCACTAAAATAGTCCTTACAACTTAACAAATATAAGATAGAGATTTTTGAAATGAATGAATGAATAAAAAGAATTCTGAGAGAGCTGAAAGAGTAGCCCTTTAGGAGCACTGTTTTTATGTCTAAACAAAAATAAAGTGTGATATCGGCATTTAGTTATGGAAAGATGTGCCACAGCTCACCCAGAGATACATCAGAATAAACAATAGGAATTGATGTACCTATAAATTTATTTATTGAAATATTATTTGTAATAGCCAAAAGTGAAAACAAGCAAACCATCTAAACAATGTATCAATACATTAAACTATAGTTTAATGTGTTATTAACTGAGTTCAATGTAGTATTAACTGAACAAACTATAGTACATGTATACAATGAAACTTTCATTATGAAGCTCAAAAATGAATGAGCAAGCTATGCATCTGAATTGATATATAAGGAGAAACATGAGTATTTCATATCAAAAGAAACTTCTTTACAATTAAACACCCTTTTTTGTGGTGGTTCGTTTTGCATGTGAATTTGACTGGGCTGAGAAATTGGGTTTGAAGGAGTTTGCAGGGAAGGTTAGCATGTTAGCATGTTGGTGAGTGCTCTGGGTTGGGAACACTCACCCTGAATGTGGTTCCACCATCTGGTAGGTAGCCTGGGGTCTGAATGTAGCAAAGCAGTAGACAATGGGGAAGCTCTGTGTGGAACACTTGGCTCTTCTTAGGCAGGTAATTTTTGCTGTTGCTGATTCTTCAGGCTTTGTATATAGAGTAAAACATTGGCTTTACAAGGTGCCTCCAGCCTTCAGCATCAGAATGGGACTGCATTATTGGCCCCTCTGGTTCTGAGGCCTCCAGCTCCTTGCACTGAGCAGCTACATCTCCTTAGCTCTCCAACTTGCTGATGCTGACGTGCAACTGTGCAATTTCTATGTGAGCCGATCTAACAAATTCTCCCTTACGTATATCCCACTGATCTGGTTCCTCTGGAGAACCCTCACTAATACACCCTAGAAATAAAACTGCTCCGGCTTCAATAACTCCCCTCCCCAGCCGTGTGTTCTCTTTGCCCTTTTCTTATTAAAGTAGCCAGGATTCTTTGAACAAATGTTTGATACATACAAGAAAATTTGGGATATTTAATTGTGGCACAAAGGAAACTACTATAAGGACCAAGAATCTAACCTGAATGGGTCCCACTGTGAAAGATTTGAAGCAGTGAGCCTTAAATAGAGAAACAAATGCAATAGGTTGAGACACCCAGCATTCAAAACCCATGCAGTGATTCTGATATTTCACTGTGGTCAAAAGAGAAAAGATTAAATTCAGCTTCTCTACTAGTCCTTCACCCAATAAAACTCAAGCCAGGCAATTAATATAAATAAATAAATATTTAAAAATCTTTCTAATTGTGTACTATTATAAGGAGTTACAAATAGGTATATATTTTATATTATCTTTTATAATTTATATATTACATTTTAGAAATTTGGTGATTAAAAAAGGAATCAGGTATTTATAGAACTTTTATCATAGAGTATGGTATCAAAGCACGATGCAATACATCTATGGTAAAGAAAGTTCTTCAAAAAAAAAAAAAGAAAGTTCTTCAGAGAACTCAAGGTAAATTTCAATGAATTTGTGGAGTTAGAAAATTGCTTTTTGTGAACTATAATATGGTAATTGACTCAAGATTATACCATTAAATGAAAAGATGGTGGAGAACATTACAATAGAGAACCTGGAATTACCACTTCATTCTTTTGGCCAATTTTAGTAACACTGAATTTGAGGGTTACTAAATGTCAGTCAAACATGGAATTTGACTGAGTGCACCATGAAAGATACAAAACCACCTGTTCGGTGTTCTTACCATCCTAGTCTAACCAGGGCCCCAGACCTAACTTGGAAGAAATGGACAATTTTAAAATTAAACAGTTAAACGTCACTGCAGACGACAAAGAGATGACATCAGAGTATGTGGTCATCAAATTACCCAAATTAGGATTTTCTTGGGTGAAGAAAGATTTTAGTAGATTTTTCTTTAGGAGAACAATGAAGCAATAAACCATGATATCCTCAGTTTTACTACCCTGGGGGTATGAATATTCTAAAGGATAACTGATCTCTATGAAGGTTTCTCAGTGCAGTGGGATGGGGTGAAAGAGAGAGGTTTAACAGGTAACTGTGATGAACGGACACATCTTTCTGGTTTTATGGATATATTTTTTAAAAAACATAATAATAAACATTATGGGATACAACTAGAGAAATTTTATTATTCCTTGGATATTTAATGATACTAGGGAATTAGTGAAAATATTATTAAGAGTTATAATGGCATTGTAGTTATGTAAGATAATGTCTGTGTTTATTAGAAATTCATACTAAAGAATATAGGTGTGAAATAAAGGAAGTCTTGGCTGTTCTTACTACAGCAATAAAGTTAAGCAGCACCAATTCTCAGTTATGAAAATCTGATGATAACTGTTAAATCTGGGTAGTAGATGTGTAGGCTTATCTGACAATTCATCCTACTTTTCATATGTTTAAACATTTTACAATACATTTTTAGAATAGAGTTATATCAACTATATTTACTTCCTTTTTTCTCTAAAGGATGTTAAACTACTATTTTCTTTTGTCATAAATTTAGGTATGTACTGGACTCTTAGATGAGATGGGACTTCAAGGGATTATATATTGGGATTTTGTACATTTCATTATTTTTTCTCCTTAACTCATGATAGAAGATGCCTAGATTCTATTTCCCTTTTACTCAGTTAAGAGTCAAATTACAGTACCTGAATTTCAATACCCAATTCTTGCTTGATCATAATCCATATGACCACCAGCAAGTTTCCTTAAGCTTGCCACTTCTATAACATGAAGTACTAAGATCAGTGTACGATAGGACTCCAGAGGGAAATGGAGGTAGAAAATATCCGCACGTGGCATGTGTCACGTGAGCCTGCCTTCCTGCCTCCCAGCAGGTTTCTGCCAAGGACATGGATTTTTCTGAGCCACACTAATGTTTAAGAGCAGTGACCACATGGTGAATGAATGCCCAGTAATTTCTGATTGCATGATTTTTACTAGGATCTGCGCCACCCTGCTGATTGAGAACAGTAACGACATGATAAATAAATGCCCAGTGATTTTGATTATGTGATTTTTACTGGAAATGTAGCTACTCCTGCTTTTGACAATATATCCTGAAGCCAAGTAAATGTCATTTGGAGAAAAAATTTTGCTGCTGTCATCTGAAAAGTAATTATGACCCCAGAAAATTCATATCCATCCAGTTTTTTAATTTAGTTAGTAAAAAGGAACCACATGGAAAATTCTTATTTCAAAATAGCAAAGTAAAATTATAAATAGCAAACAATATCCCATGGACCTTTTTCCAATAAGTATCACTCTTGATGAATCAAACCAAAATGAAAAAATAAAAAGATAATAGAAATTTTAAAATTCTATGTAAATTTAAAATAGATACTTTCAGGAAAATATTGACTCCAAATTTATCAGGGATGGTTATTGTGCTTTACTCTCTAGTCTTGTTTATGTTTTACTTTAACACCAAAAAAGAATTCTTATTGATGTGGAATTTCCCACATAAATATTATTCTGAAGATGCCATTCCTGGGATTCTGTGTCATTTCTATCATTGTTGCTGTTGCTGTGACTCAATTCCCAATTCCTAAGATACTTCTCAGTAATACGAACTTGGCATAAGTCATGTATTTTAAGAAGTACATTTGTCCACACCTCTTCATGCTCCATCACCAGGCCACTGGTTACTGATCTGCTTCCAGAGAGAGACATTCAGCTATCGCTTACTTTTTCAGCTTTTGAATTGTTTATTCTAACTTGTGTTAAATGAATATAGTCAAATACTATGACTTAAGTATGATCTTTAATGTCAATCACATACCTTTTGGGAAATCTATCTCGTAGATCCTCTCTGGTCTTCTGTATCTCTTGTATAAATAACATTACTCCAGGTTTACAAAATTAGAAGCTCAAAGCCTTGTCAGAGGTCTTTCACTTTTGTACCAACAGCCACCTCCCCTCCCTGCCTAGCTAAACTTTATTCATGTTAAATAAGCTTCTCAAGATTCTCTTCTTCCAGGGAGTCTTCTGTATTAATTTCTATCATGAATAGTACAGATATGGTGGCATAAAACAGCGTAAGTTTCTTCTTTTCTTGCTTCAGAAACTTGAGGACATCTATAATCCACTGGGTTCAGTCAAGGTATTAGCAACAGAACTACATCTGGAGCCTCCAGGGCAGAATCCGTTGTTTCCTCCAGGTTAAGTTTTCTGCATCATGCTTTATCAGAACACTTTTTCTGAATGAAGTATCATATACAAGTTTCAGGGATTAGCACCTGGCCCCTTTGGTGAGTGTTGTTCAGCTTACTCACCTTCCTTGTTCCTATTCATGCAACTCTAGCTCAGCTACTGAGTCTAGATTATGATTCTTTTATATAAATATTGATTTAAAATCTTAGCTCATCATGGTGCATTTAATGATGATGACATTTATGTTAAGGACAGTCAAAATGATTGCTTATAGAATGCTGGACACTAAGAATTTCATATCAGTTAATTCATACAACAGCTTTAAGATGTAGGTAAGAGTAATGTTCTTCCCCATCTTTCGGGTTATCACACTCAGGCACCATGTTTGTAAGTGGAACTGGTGATATTTGAACACAATTCAGTGTGGAACCTGTGTAGTGTTGCACCATGGATATCAACTCATCTGCTCTCTCTGTACTTCAGCCTGAGGTCCCAGAAGTCAGGTAAAATTTCCAGCTTCTAACATGCATCTAGTGCTCCATAGTGTTTAGAGAATAAATTTACAGACTTAGATTCTACACAGGTTCTTCCATTATTTAACATGGGCTGCAGGTGTAGTTCTAGACTTCTTTGGACTTCAACAATTTAGTGAGGGTATTTTGCCAAGATCTTCAGTGATTTATAAACAAACCATCTCAGAAATGCTTTTGAGATCTAAACTTTGCCTGTTGGATGAAGACCACCAATGCTCTTGGCTCATACTTTTGAGAACACTGAGCATGTAACTGAGGACCTGATTAATGTTTTATTAACTTTTGAAGAAGTCATTGTAGAATGTGTGTTTCCCAGCAGCTTCAAAAGAAAAGTGAAAAGTATTGATAACATTTGTTTACTCAGGATGGGTGAGTAAATTTTATTGCTTGTGAGAAGGCCTTCAGCCTCTTTGTACTCTCTCTGAACACTGCTCTTTGTTCATTTATTGCCTGCTATCTACGCTCCCTAATGACAATCAATCCACATAGGTGACCTACCCACATCATAAATAGATATTAATGTCTCAATGCTTATTTTTGAGAATCCAGGTCATACACCTATATACCATTCTGCCCATGGGTTAATGAAATGGGAATGAATTTCATTCAGGAAATAACCTCAGGTGGAAATGTTGCATGCATGTACACATAGCCAGCACCTTTCACAAAAGTCACTTCATAAGCTTCTTCTTGGATGTTGGGATGTGAACCTTCTAGATATTCATAAATATTAATGAATAATAAAGGGGAAATAAATGGCAAAAAGTTATCAGCAGCATTGTGGAATGCTGACTTGATCTCTGGGAGCCCTCACAACCTCTCTTCTGTGAAAAGAACAGTCAAGGAAAGACAAGTCCAATAAAGGACTGTAAAGGACCCTCAGAATGGAGTTGCATGTTAGCAGTGTCTTTGTCATTAGTGTGTACTGTGGCCAGAGCACAATGACCTGTCAGTGGAAGCAACATGCTTTTGGTGACAAAACTATTTATTGTTACTGTTCTTGCTTTGTCAACATTTCTTGGTGACAAGTGCACATTACTTGCAGGCTGCTTATTGCACTAGAGTCAGCATAGCTTTGGGAGCCAGATAGGTTTGTGTTCAAACTGTACATTTCACTGGTTAGTTGCTTGCTCATGGGTGAACAACCTGAGCTCTCTTCCTGTCAAATGAAATAAATAATGCACAGTGTTTGGAGAATGGGAAGTACAGAGATGAGGACATGACCAGCAGGAAGATCCATATGGTCAATATTTCACTGTGGGCTTTTGTCTGAGGCTGCCAGGAGGAAACACTTTGGGAAATGCCTGTCGCTGAGAGCACATGAAGGAAATCCTGCTCTCTGTTTAGCCATTTAGGCTTTGGTTGCAAATTTATTATCTGAATCTTTTAATCTTATTTTTTGTTGTATTTTTGTTGAGATGTAAATCAGACAGAACAAAATCCACACCACGGAGTGTGGAATTCAATGTATTTTTTAATACCTTTAGAGAGTTGTACATAACTCATCACTCATTTTGGAAGACGCTCATTTCCAAAGGAAACTCCATATCCCTTAACAGTCATCCCTAATTCCTCCCTTCTCTATGTCCTCGGCAACCAATAATCTATATTTCTCTCTATGGATTTGCCCACCCCAGAGATTGTGGAGAAATGGAGGAAGTATACAGCGAGT
The DNA here is from genome assembly GCA_004027595.1 of Dinomys branickii. Taxonomy (NCBI): domain Eukaryota; kingdom Metazoa; phylum Chordata; class Mammalia; order Rodentia; family Dinomyidae; genus Dinomys; species Dinomys branickii. The sequence continues at coordinate 173,771 of PVLD010001112.1, forward strand.
GTCTTTTGTATGGAGCTTCTTTTATTTGCAGATGCTTTCAAAGTTCATCATTGCCCTAGCAGGCATCAAAATTTGTTCCTTCTTATGGCCAAACACCTATGAGTATATCACATTTTATTTATCCATCATTCAGTGTACATTTGTGGCATTTCTACTTTTAGGGTAGCAAGTGTTTTCACCTAATGCTCTTTTTGTTTTAATTAAGTTTATTGGTACATGTTAAGTATACGTAATGATCACTTGTACCCTAAAGACTTTGTACCTGTACATGACTTACCTCAATTCCTACTATCCCATTCCCTTATCCTCCCTTCAGTCCCTCTTCCTCTCTTCATTTACAATGGCTTTGCTTCCATTTCTCCCTCTTTTCTATTATTTTTCTTTTTCTTTCCTTCATTTCCTTTCCCTTTCCCTCGTTCTCCTTCCCAATTGAACATTTTCTTCATATTTCATAATACCTAGCATACATTCTGGTCCTAATTTACACTTACAGTTTCTAACACCACAGAAGCAATGGATATTTATGCACGTGTGCTCAATTTACTTCACTTAAGTATATGCACTCAAGGTCCACCTACTTATCTATAAATTCTCAAGTTTATCCTCCTGTATGGCCAAGTAGTACTCCATTGTGTATTGAAAAACCACATCTTCTTTATCCATTTATTGATTGACGAACCTTTGGGCAGTTTCTAAGATTTAGCTATTACAGACTGTTTTGCTGTAAATGTGAGTGCACATATATTGCTGTGGCATGATGTTTTTTAAAAATCTAAAATCTTTTAAGGTAATACCCAAAAGAGGAAGAGCCAGGTCAAATGGAACTTCTAGTTTTAGTTTTCTGAGGAATGTCCACACTGATTTCCACACTAGTTGCACCAACAGTGGAGAAGGGTTCCTTTTTCCCCACATCCTTGCCAGGATTTATTATTGGTTGGTTTGTCGGTAATAGCCATTCTTTCTGGAGTAAGATGGAATCTTAATTTTAATTTGCATTTCTTGAATGAACAGTGACATTGAACAATTTTCGTATATTGATTTGCCATTTGTACATTTTTATCTGAGGAAGTATCTATTCATTTCAGATGCCCATTTTTGGATTAGGTCTTTAAACCTGGGGAGAGTGATTGTTTTGAGTTCTTTATATATTCTAGATATTAATCCCTTGTCTGAGGAACAACTGACAAAAATTTTTCCCACTCAGTGGGTTGTTTCTTGTCTCTGTTGATGATTTCTTTTGCTGTGCAAAAGCTGTTTTATAAAATGAGATTTTCTCTCTTGTCCTCTTTTCCAATTCTTTTATGTTTTGCACACAATTTACTGGACAGATTGTTTTGGTTATCTTGGAATAACTAAGAGTGGAATTTCTGGGGTATACAGAATAATGACCCAGTAAAAGATATACATGTCCTTATGACATATCCTGTGACCCGTGAATAAGCTATGCTTCTTGGCAAAGGAAAACTAAGAGGTTGGATGGCATTAAGGCTGTTGGATGGCTGACCTTGGAAGAAGGAGCTTGTGCTGGCTAGGCGGGATACACTCAATAACAAAAGTCCTTAAAAGTGGGAGCGGGAGGCAGAGAGACAGCACTGTGTAGGAATGACCAAAAGGCCTGGCATCCAAGGCAGAGAGAAGGTCTGTGAACCAAGCAGTGTGGCTTCCTGAAGAGGCAGGAAACTAAACAAAACAGCCTCTCCTCCAGAGCTCCTGGAGAAACACAGCCTACTGTATCACCTAGTTCTCAGATCACTTACCCCAAGGACAGATTTTTAGTCTTCAGAACTATAAGGCAATAAATGTGTGTTGACTTAAGCTACCACATGTGAAGAGGTTTGGTCAGCTTCTTATTAGCACCAAGTGATGCCACTATGGCAACTGTGCTTTTTACTGCACATGGCTGATAGTTTCTGCAAAATATCTTGAGGGCAGAGACACCAGAAAACTGGATCTTTTGACACAGAGATGACAGAAATGAGACACTGCCAACTGTCACAAAAGTGCCAACAGTTTTACTTCAGCACAGGCAATATCTATTGGAGGTGTGGGGAGGGGTTTAGCCACATTGAAACTTTGGCTGAAGGGTACTAATAATTGGTCCAGAGAGTGACCAAGCTGCTGGTCACAAAACAAAGCAGCAGGGCTGGGGATATAGCTCAGTGGAATAAGCGCTTGCCTAGCAAGCGCAGGGTCCTGAGTTCGATCCCCAGTACCGCAAAAAAAAAAAAAAAAAAAAGCAGCAGACTTTTTATTTTCTGCTATGGGCTAGAGGTTGGTAATTCACCCTGGCCAGCAGCATATTTCCAAAAGATGCTTCTTTTCGTAATGGACTTAGATTACTAAGTGGTGCTGATCAACTTGCTCTAGAAGCTCTTGTTTTTATGTATCTGATGCCACCTTCCTGTGCAGAAAAAGCTGGTTACGCACTTGCTGGGCATCTGTGTGTGAACTTTATTTGGGAATAGCTGAGTTACTCTGATAGCTGGCAGCATCATCTTGGATAGATATCCTGGCCTTAGGGTCAAGGTGATGGACTGTTTCCTCTGGAGCTACTGGAAAAGCACAATGGTGCGGAAGAGGAAGCATATACCGGCTCCAATGGGCAATGGGTCAAGTTAACCTTGTACCATCCTGGACAAAACATTTCTTAAACAATCAACATGTGCATGTGCAGAGGTAGGATGAATCAGGGGTTAAACAGCAAAGAAGTCCAGCATACTATAAAGATAGAGACTCTGAGTCTCTTATTCTACTTTAGTCACCTATCAGATAGCTAGTGGGCCAAGGGAAAGGTCAGTATTCTCAAAAAAATTTTCCTTTCAGCCCCTGGGAAACAACCCAGGTGACTGTTATCATAACCCCACACCTTGGAGGCGCTACCTACAGCACAGTTAGCTGGCAACTAAGAATGTGCTGCTTAGCGGTGTGACCTCCAAAGATTAGTGGCTTTAAGTTGACTAAGAGCAAGTGATGCTAGTGGGCTTATATTTAGCTTTTTAACATTTTAAACTCATTTTTATTAGTACATGTTTGTGGGACATAATGATTGCATTCATTGTGGAGAGTGGGCACATGTACATAACACAGATTAATTCTTTTGTACACATACCTCCTCCCACCCCATGGAGTCCTCTTCCTTTATCTCTTAAAGGAAATCAAGATGTTTTTCACTTGTTAACAATTTCTCACCTCATGCGAACTTTCTGCTCATGTGGTTTTTGCAGGCTCTCACGATACTTCCACTAAAACACGCCATGCTGCAAAGAGCAATAGCTCCCTGAACCCAGAGTTTATTTTGTCCTTCCAGCCTCTGTCCTATCGCTGTCCCTTGTGATGGTCCTATCTGTTTCAGGTAGTGTGGTGCAAGCTCTGAGCATGGATGTGACCTGCAAGCTCTGAACCCCTCATGTGGTGCTGCTGTCTGGGAGAAGCCCTCTGGGAGGTGACCCTCAGCCCCGCCTTCCTGCACTTGCAGGCAGTTGCTGCCTTCACGGCCACTCTTAAGCTTTCGAAATTACTTCCCAAAGAAGAGAGAGTGGGGGAATGTGGCACTCTAAAATCTCAAGGTGTGCTCTGTTGGTACTGCAATTAAAGCATTTACAGAAAATAAAAACTTTTCTTTTATAAACCCATGTTCTGAAAAGGTAGCTTTTGGTAGTTGTTGGACAGCGCTGTCTTTGACATTTGGAAGGTAGATTTCCAGATGTTCTTCCTGCTCCATTTTGCAAGCTGAGCTCCTGTTCTTTTGGATTTCTGTTTTGGAGTCAGGTGAATCAGAGTGTGGCCCAGGTTACGCCCCTTCATGCTTAGCTTTTGTGCAGGCAGACATGCTAGTAAAGAAGCCTGCTTCGTAGCTCTTGTTTCCAGGAGTCCCTTTCATGTTGTATTTGCTCCTTCAGATTTTACTGTTTTGACATCACTTCACTTGAGGCTGCAGCATGAAGGCTGATCTCCCCAAGCTCTGACCCCCTTCCCTGGATGCACACGTACACAGTGCAGGTGTCTGAGGGCCACGGCACCATGGCAGGACAGGCACATGTGCTCTTTCCAAGAGTTCTTACAAACCAACCATGAGGAATCTCACATGTGGTCTAAAAGTTTCCAGGCAAACCTTCTCCTCGGAGTCCAACTCTGCTTTTGCGACACAGTTACCCAGAATTCCATACAATCTCTTTTCCTGCACCATGCTCCCTCTGCAGGCCACAAAACTGGCTCTCACCGTGGATCTGGCCTCTCTCTCCTTGGAATGTTAGACCTGTTCTTCTATGTCTTAAACATAGAGAGGCAAATGGTGATAGAGACCACTGCATCCCAGGCCTGCTGTGGACATAACAGATACAAATTTATTGCCATGCGTATTCTGTGGTCTCCATCTCATTTTACCAAATTATTGTGGGCTGTAGAAATATGTATACTTTAATATTCACATAGCTAGGGTTATTTTCTGTTCAACTGTTATTCATGTCTTTTCCTTACATGTTATTATGTTTTAAATTTTTGTGATGTTTGAAGTCTATCTTTAAAAACGAATTTTAGTCTATTTTAGATAGTTAAAAGGACTACCTCAGAGCTACACAGAGCTGAGTACTTTCTGCATGTTTTTGTGCTTTCCACTGTGTTGTCATCAACTCATGTTATTTTAACTGTAGAAAAAGAACCAAAGTCAAAGTTGATGTGAAAATGGTACATTTATGTAAATACAAAAGCAAATGACATTACTACTCATAATAATAAGCTCAATAGAGGCAAATGTTGGAAGAACTGAACTTGTGGTGACATGTTTAAAAAAGAAGAAAGTTTGAAGAATTGAATTGTTAAGCCACACCAAAGTGGAAAAAGTAGAACACACACACACACATACACACACACACACACACACACACACACACACACACACACATGCACTCACCACATACACTTTGCTAAAGCCATCCTTTCAAACATTTTAGTTTCAATAAAATGGTCTTAACCAGCATGTGACTCTGAAGGTCAAAATTTGATGATAATAGTTTTATGTTTCATTTAGTGATTACGCTGTGAATATTGTTTAGGTTTTATACCCATATAAGAGCTGTAAGTAGAAGGTGATCATAATGAGTTCATATGTATGCACATTTAAGGGACATTATAATGAAATTATCTAGGTAATACTGGGGGTGCTTGCAAATGTTTTTCTCACAGATGGTTACTGTGTATTACTGAAGTTTGAGAAGTACTGCTCTGTCTCCCAGGGCTCAGCAGAGATTCTGGAGAGCCTTCGGGAGTTTTCAAGCAGGCCAAAGGTTTGTCTGCAGGCCGCGCTGATAAAGCAGAGATGGAGAGGCTTCCTTCCCCTGAGGTCCAGAAAGACGCAGAGTACCAAAAGATACATAAAACTCTTGTATAGAAAGTAATTAAAAATAATTAGGTGAGGATATTTACTGGGAGGGGACTACCTAACTGAAAAGACAATTTGGGGGCCCTGTTTTGAATAGTACTTGCCTGGGGCAGAGAGTTTTGCTTGTATTTTTTATTGAATGATTCCCATTGGCTGCACAGTGTAACACTACTGGGCCTCAGTTTCTGCAACTTTAAGCTACCTGTTTTATAGATTTGGTTTGTGTGTCAAATACAGTTAGAGAAGTGAAGGTATTTGTGAGCCACAAAGCCCTGTGTATATGTTAGTGGTAGAGCTCTGTTTGATTGTGTTCAAAGTTCATGAGGAATCCCTGGAAGCTTCTCTTATTGTTTTAAAATGCAACATCTCAGTGAGAAAATGAAAAGCTCTCTAAAGCTCAAGGTGGGTGAAATCAGCCCTCCTTGCGTGTAATCTGGTTTCAGGACTTGGCAAATGCAGAGTTGATGTACTCTACAGAAACAAAACCTCAGGGAGATAGGTTTAGGTCAAATCTCTATCTGATGGGGAATTTTGATTTTTCTCCATAGATTTCCTCTCAGTCAATCACCAAGTTTCTTTTAGAATTTCCTTTTTTAAAGGCCCACACCTAGTCTCACAACTGACAGCCAGTATATTTACCTGTAGTTTCTGTTCTAGAAACCGCTAGGCCGGTCCATATATTCACATTTCTGCAAAGTCACTCACAGCTATGTCTTCTGCCATCAGAACAAACCACAGCACAGCTGTGCTTGGCTCCCTCCTGGGTAGAGACAGCAGCTCTCGAAGGTCAGTTTCTGGCCTGAGATAAAGTAAGGGTCAAAAGTTGCACAGCATTTATTCCTTAGGTTATCCTGAGAAAACATTTTTGGGGCCACAAATGTAGGTTATGCTTAAGTTGTGATTGTGACACTGGGCAAAGATTACACCTTTCTGAACCTCAGTTTCCTCGACTATTAAATGAGAATATTTGAAAATATTTGACTCAATGATGCATGTCTTACCTTTATGAATTTTGGGGTCTATTTGAGATTGATTTTGGAAGAAAATATACAACATCAATGGACACAAATTCAGATGTAGACATTGATACAGGTATGGGTGATAAGATATACAGAAATTTTAGGTAAAGTCAAGCCCAGATTCTCATGAAGACCAATACTAGAAAACCCTTTTCCTAATATAGCCCACAATCCTCAGCTCGAGGAGTTCTTGGACCTCCCTCCACATCTGCTGTGGTGGATACCACTTTTCCGCATCCTCTCCACCTCTGTCTGGGATAAAGTCTCCTTTGCTTGCCCGGGTTTACTGCTCTCTCCTGATTTCCCAGGGCTTTTCTGGTTTCTCTTTTCCCTTTAGACACCCTCTCAGCTCTGGCACTGCTGCCGTGACTATGATCTCTTCTTGCTGCCCAGTTTCACATTGGTGAGAAGAATTTGATTTCAAGACTCACCTTTTTCACACCAGCCAGTATGAACTTCACTTTGGAGTTTAATCAACCTCACATAAAGATTTTGCTCCAATATTTATTAAATCTGTGACCTTAGACAAGTTTCTAAACTCTCAGAGTCTCCATTATCTCATAGTCATAGAGAGATAATTATGGTGTTTACCATCTTTGGACTACCGTGAAAAATACATTATGTGTAAGAAGTGCTTAGCCTAGTACATGGCGCATACAGAGCCCTAAAGAAACTAGTATTGGGTCAGTTCTGACCCTAGAGCTCAATCTAAGAATTGGTGGCTTTTTGTCAGTTGCGCCCCCCTGGGCTCATCAGTCTCAGCCACTGGAAGAAGAAGGCTGAAAGTTGTTCTTTCAGATAAAAGTGTCCACAGACAAGGCTTTCTGTAGCTACTTAACAGATTTGGACTTCCTTTAATTCTGGGTGAGTTTGAAAAATAATGCCAGAAAATCAACATATATATGCTGTGACTGGGAAAATCTATTGAAACAAATAAAAACTTTTCTTTCCCTTCACACGATCAGTGCAAAGTGCAAACAATGGCCACATATTTGATACTAAGAAGGATGTGGGCACAATGTAGTATGAGTTCGCAAGCCAACCCAGGGCCTGGGGCAGGGAGGGTGGAGCTTCTGCAGAATGAGGAGAAGTAAATGAGCAGTCCAACAGTGGAGACAGTGGTATCTGCTAAGGAGTGAAGGGCATGCTCAGATGCACCCATATTGCACGTTCAAAATGAGAATCCCTGTCCTCAAACCACTTATCTTTTAAAGACTTAGTGAACATGCATATTTTTCACAGCATGATAGCTTAGTTTTGAATCAGGGAATCATGGGATATTGCTAAAGTCTTCTATTTCAAACGATTTACTCAGAGATTGTCAAGTGCCTGACTCATAGGCTAGAACAATCTTCATCCATTATCCTTTAGCTTTTTACAAAAGAAAGCCCTCAGAAAATGTCAGGGTCTATCATCCAGTCATAACAGTGACTCCAGGCTACTGAGAAATTGCCCAGAAATAGTTTCTCCAGGGAGGTTAAGACATAGGCCCAGGAGGCTTCCTCTTCTACACCACGTGTCTCCCCTCTGAGGCATGGAGGTGACCTTCTGGGGCCTTCTCTGGACCTTAAGGTGGCCAAAGCTGGCAGGACTCCAAGGGCTGGAGGGACAGCTCCGACCTTGGGTTTGCAGTGTAATAAGGGCCCCAGAGCAGTTGCCACTGGCTCTCTAAGTGAATTTATCAAACAGAAAGTTTTGATTCTTTGACGATGCAAAAACTGAAAGATACAGAAGGTAAGAGGGAATAATTTAACAACCATCTGTGTACCTGCCATTTACAATGAACAGGTATTAAGACTTCATGTTTCCTGCCCAAGTTTTGCTTAATAAAATGGCATTTTTTAAAGTTGAAGACGAGTGCTTGGTCCCATTCCGTATTGCCCTCTTCCTTCCCAAGAGGCAGCCATTAAGATGAGTTTGTTTGTAACTCACTGGTCAAGTCCAAGAGCTTTAACCCATAAACAACATGCTGAAATTTTAAACATTTTATACAAATGCTTTTGCATGGTGTTTATCCTTCTGTAATTCCCTTTGATTTATTTCAACCTGGTGTTGTCTAAAGGTCTGTGTGGATGGCACAGACCTGACCCATTCATGTTAGTTGCCAAATCTTCTACTGCTGAGAGATGCTTAAGTTGCATTTTCAGATTTTAACTGTTTTTTTTTTTTTCTCCCCAAAGACTCAACATCCTGGGGAAACCTGGACAGATTCAGATTGAGAGAACAATCACCTGTGGTACTGGGACACCCGCAGTTCTCTTGAGATTGCTGCTGATTGTTGTCTTTGCTTTTGATGACCTTACTTTCCCTTCGCAGTTCACTTTCTCTTCCATGCATTTCCCCACCTTTGGATGAATCTTCGCTTTTGTCATAGAGTTGTATATTATATCTTGTAAGGTCACGCAGCCACTGACTTGATACCAGAAACATCAGCAAAATAGATTTGCGTGGTCCATTCTTTCCATTTATCAAATGTGGCCACACATGCCGAAAGTCAGCAGCAGAGGGGAGCAGCGCACTTGTGTTCGCTAATAACGCCCGGGGCGGCCACTCCGTCATCTGTCGCTTCTGTCTCTCCCAGCCATTCCCATGTATGAAATTACTTTTACGGAAAAAAAAAAACCCACATTAATATCTCTTTCATTTATCAAAATGAGACTCAGACAATAGATCATATAATATTTTTGCTCTGGCCATCAAGAAACTTGAGGCCAAGTTTGGGGCTGAATCACTTCAGCGAAATTGTACCTCTCTCGCCTGGCATTCGAGGTCTACGGCTTTGTTTAGCTCTTTCACAGCCTGTTGTAACACATTTCAAATGGGCCCAGCTTATCTGTAACCTGACCTTCTTTCAAAAGGCAGTAATAGATGCAGACCTATCGGTAGCATGTGAGTGAAACACTGCTTAAAATGGAAGAGCACACCTATAATCTCAGCCCTCCGTGAGGCTGAGGCTGAGGCAGGAGGACTGCACACTCAAACCCAAGCTGGGCACAGTCACAACTTAATGAGAACTGGTCTCAAAATTTAAAAAAGAATTACCAAGGCCTGGGACATAGCTCAGTATGAAGGCCCTGGGTTGCATCTCCAGTACTGCAAAAAATAAAGGGAAGCGTTGTGAGGTATAGAATGACCAGTAAATGCACCTTGCATGGCTGTATTAGACACGTGCGCATCTTTGGAAATGGCCTACTTTGAATGACTTTCAGCCTTTGAAGGGGATGGAGTGTGTGTGTGGCAGGTGTGCATGTGTTGGTCTTAACGGTATTAGGTGGAGAGTGACATCCTGCGGAGAATTAAACCCACACAAAAGTAAATCAGTGAGTCGGTGTAGGAATCAGCCTTACATACAGAACATTTCCAGACTCACAAGGCCTACGCTTACTTTGTCACTGTTTTCACATGCCGGGCAGTATTGTTTTATTCAAGTAGCAGCCTGAAGGAAAGAATAAAACTGGCACCGTCATCCTCCCCACAAACTACCTTCGATGACACTTTCGAGGATGGTCTCTGAACGTGAAAACCTCTATAACAAGGCTGAAATATGCCAGGTACCGTGCTAGGTGCTTTACAGCTCATACTGTAATTCTGGCCCCGCTACTCTGATACAGATATTTATTCTTTCTTTCACAGAAGACAAGGCCTGGACTCAGAAAACGGAGCTACTCATGAGCAAGTGCTGGAAAGGGGTCCCTGAGTCCTGGTCATTTAACCCCAGGGCCAATGCTGGTAATCAGGAAGCAGTTTTTGTCAATAATAGGAGCGTAATTAAAAACATTAAACCAGTGGTGTCTTACTAGCAGTCATTGATCCAGTCATTGAGTTAGAGAAGGCATTGTGTTATTCTAGGAATTATTAATTCAGCGCCTGTAATAAAAGAGGTACTTGTTTGGGTCAGAGATAGGATTGATGAAAACGGCCAACCCTCATCTGCCAAGGTTCAAGTCCCCCTTCTGCACAGCTTCCCTCCCATGTGTTTGGTGGTGCATGGCTGAGCAAACCCCTTCCTCTCTCTCTTCCTTCCCCTTCCTTGGCGAGCACTCCAGCTCTGCCTTCCCAGAGCACTCCAGCTGTGCCACTGCAGGGAGGGGTTGATAAGATGGCTTTTACTCCCAAAGGCGTTTGCTGTGTTTTCCCAGAGCCACGCAGGCCCCCACCAAACAGGAACTGTAGGAGGCTCTGAAGCCATCGTCCTGGAGACTGGATTCTGCCACTGTCTGTGTTTCGCAAAGGAACTTCAGGGTTCGCCAGCTGCTGTTATGCACACTCCCAGACCTCCCTCACCCACCTACCTCGCTCTGCTTATCTCCTGGGACAGTCTTTAACATCTGAGTAACCGCAGCTCTGCATTCGTGTGCCAGTCTCGTTCCCACCTGTTACATTTGTCTTTTCTCCTATTGTGATGCTAGCTCTTCTGCTTAAAGCTCTTCTCTTCTACAAATGAACCTATCAGTAACATCTTCCTTTGGCAGGTTCCAGAGCTCAACTTTTGCTCAGGTTTCTGCTGTTGAGGGGTCATCTCTCCCCTGCAGCTTTCCTAGCATGCTCTCAAATAATCTCTTTGCGGTGATCATGAAAGAGAATTGACATCATGGTTAAAATAGAACTCCATAGTTTAATGCGAATGAGACTGTAAAGGAGATAAACATACTGCAAACCTGAAGGCAACAGATTATTTAGAAACAAGGTTCTACAGCAACTCCTGACTGACTAACGACAGGCAGTAATATGAACATAGTAAAATGAAACTAATGCCATCTTTCCCACTAACTAATCATAATGTCTTTTCCCCACTAAAGGACACTTGTTTTAATATAACATTCATTCAGAGTTGGATTTCACTTTGTTGTCTTCAGTGCAAAAGCTGGTAGGAACACAGACCTATATCACAGGGTGTAGTTGTTTCTTTTCGCCAGAGCAGAAGTTCCATTGATGTCCTAGGAGAGTGTAGGTAAATACTGCTCTGAACCTGTCTCTGAGCTCAGCCAGCTGCTGTGCTGCCTACACGACACACAAGATGTTCTAGAAGGAGTGGATAACAGTAGCAAAAAGCCGGGGCCCTGGAACCAGCACTGCCTGGGTTTGAAGTCAGGCTCTGCCGTGTTCCTGCTGCATGGTGTTTATTAAGAGACTAGTAATCTGAGCCCCATGATCACTGTTTGGGAGGTAACAGGAAACACCTTAGAGAGTTTTGCAGAGATGAGACTCAAAGCAAAATTTTTAAACAGTGCTAAAATGCAGTCAGTCCTTGGCTTGTAGTCATTTTTATTTTTTGCAAGAAAGCTAACCACCTCTCAAAGTGTAAGCGGAAGCGGGCTTGCTGCACAGTCAAATGTAACTGGGTTTTCTTCCTCCTTCGATATTTTCTAGCTGTGTGATCTCTATGGAATAGCTTCCTAGGTTCTTAATACCATCTGTGAAGTGAGGACAGTTTTAAACATTTCCCAAAGGCTCTTAAATGAGATAATAAGCAAAGCTCCAGGTAATGTGGATGTGCAGTAGATGTTAACTTGTTTCTGTCCTTCTATCACTGGAAAACCAGCCAAGTAAGTGCAAGTGGGAGGAAATGGAGACGTTAACCAGGAAATGATTACAGAGGAAGCTGTGCACAGGAGGACGGGCTGGGGGGAACTGGGACCCACTTGAAAGCTCTGATAGTTCCCACTGGGCATCTCTATGCTGGGCACTCTCTTGGGAGGGAGAGAGGGAAGTCGAACGGGTGAGTCTTCTCTGGCAACATTTGAGATTCTCAGAATTTTGCTGGGAGGGGCTCCAAAGCATGATCATGAAGGCTGGCTCCCCGCATTTGTCTCTTCATGACATTTTTGTCTCTGTGATGGTTCCCAGCACTAAGATTAAAATCCTCTCCTCTGTATCCAGATAGATCGGGATTGATGCTTTTCTTTGTCCACCTTGATGAGTGTGATCATGAGTGCATCATTTATGACTGAAAAATAGAGTTGAGAGTATAGTCTGACAGAGGGTCGCTAGGAGGACTAAGTGAGAAGACCGGGATCATCACGGCTGGCACGCAGCAAGTGGGAGGGCAAAGTGGACTAGCATGGCCATTCTTCATCTCTGTCTGGAGAAGCAGATGCAGGTCTGTGACAGTTATGTTCACGTGGCTGCGTGGAAGGCATGTATCTCTACTTCTCTTTTTGCCGGGGACAGAAGAGGATCTGGGGGCCTTTCTTTCCATTTCCCGTGTGATTGTATCAGAGGTCCCAGGAACTCGCTCAGAGGGGATGGCAGTGGTAAGGCTCTCTTTGCTGGCTGCCTCCAAGCATAGACTCGAATTGGGCAGCACGCCTTCCAACACACCAGGCAGTGGTGCGTCACACAAAGAGTAACAAAATTGGTTCCAGAAAGACCTGGTCCCATGATGAGCACCAGTCCTTACAGCACTGGGCTTTAGTCTACTGCCGGGAATCCCTGCTTTCCTATCTGCATAACATAAAAAGGATAATATTCCTCTATAAAGCTGATTTAAAGATGAATTAGATTAGGAATTTATAGACCTTTCAAACATACAGACCAGCATTTATTTCATTCATTCATCCAGAATATATGAAATGCCTACTATGTGCTTGGCACCCTGTGGATCTGTTAGGTGACCTCAAGAGAGAGGTCTGTGATTTTAGAATGTGAAATTGCTGGAACGTCATAAATGTGTCCTGAGAATATGATCTTTTCATTCTCTTCCTGCTTTATAATTTTTGGAGTCTTTGGCTTCTTAATGTCTGTTCTCTGCCTCACAGGTGAATTTCAAGTTCAGTATGCTTGAGGCAAGTCTATTATTTCTAAGCCGGAAACTGGATAGTGGTAGTTTCAAGCCTGAGGAAATCCTGACTTGGGAGGGAGCATTCCAAAAAAGATTCCTTTGTGGGAGCAGTTGGGTAGCTGCCAAATTTCTAATGAGAAATGAATTTGCCTTTATTTTAAGGGGGAAACGGCACTTTCCCTTACAATAGGGGAGAGAAAACCTGTCTCTTTGGGCTCAGGTTACGGGCATCACCTCACCTCTGACTGGAAATAGGTAAAGTGAGGAACAAAAGTGAGCCTAGTCCTTAGGTTCTCACAGATAAGTGAAAAGCGTGGGGAGAGAAGTGTGCTCTGCTGGGAGGAATGACGTAGAACTGAACCCGGATGTCTCAGTATAGCCTGGGTGGGAATTCTGGCCTATGGGTGTGGCCAGAACTAATGAAACTTCTGAGAACTTTCCCAGTGCCAGGACCTGTCCTCAGGTGTCCAGGTTCAGCAGAATTTGGGCATGGTGGTACACCCCTATAACCTAGCATGCCAGGAGGGTGTTCTAGCAGGTTCCTAAGTTCAGACACAGTCTGGACAGTTGAGGGACTTATGGACCGTGCCTCAAAATTAAAAAAAACTTAAACAAAAACATCCAACCAACACAAATTCCTTCTGTTTTGAAGGAACTTCTCCCTCTGGTGAGTGAGGAAAGAATTAGATGAGTAAAATGTATCGTGCATTTTTCTACTCTTTTGTTTCCTATTATATCTGTTTTATTTCATACTTTATTTAGACCTTGAGTTTTTCACATAAGACAAACCAGGCAATATTCAAGCTTGTGCATCTGAATAGAAAATGTATCTAAAAGTTTACTTAGTACAATTGTATTATGTATTTCATATTTTTATATATTTTATATTTATTATATTTTAATCTGTATTTATGATAATTAACATTATAAGTTCTTATAAGATAAATAAATGAATCTAATGCTGGAAAAATAAAAAGGGAGTAGAGGAAAGGGAAAAAGAAAAGAATTGAAATGTGTTATATACATATACCAACTCCCTACAATGAAGGTAATCATTATTATTGCAAATGTGCACTAATAAAAGTCAGAAAAGTAACTATGCAATTACACAAATAAAGTGAAATGTATAAAATATAGATAAGTCATGGAACATAAGAATAAATGTAAATGTTTATTCTGATTGAGTAATTCTTATTAAAAAATCTGAGATCTGAAGTACCCTAGAATCTGAAGCATTCTAGATACTGATGAGACTTATCTAGTACAGCTTGGATCAGCAACGCTTCCCAAAAGTTGATGTGGTAAAACAGTTCTCAGCTTCTAGTAGCTGGGAGGGGGGAAAATCCTTGAGAGGCTGGGCATAGTGGGAGGTTGGGGAGTACCCTTGAAAGGGTCAGGGACCCTAGGTTTTTCTTCTTGCACTCTTTCCCCTTCTGGCTGTGAGGTGAGGGTGTTTTGCCTGCCCTATGGGGCCAACGTAGACCCAAAGCAAGAGGCCCAGTGATTATAGACTGGAACTGCTGAGACTGTGAGCCCAAAGAATGCCTTTCACTTTATAAATTGATTGTCTCAAGTGTTTTTACATTAGTGACAAAGAAGATGATTAGCACGAGTGTGACCTTGGGAGCTTCAAACGGGGCAGCTATCTCAGGGCTAGGGGGCAGCCCCTGCTCTGGATACTCACATTCTGACCAGAATGGAGGCATGGAATTTTAAGATTTAAGTTTTGCCCTGTGTGTTTCATTCCTGCGTTGGTCCAATTCCTCACTATCTCCCTCTTCTCTTTTGGAATAAAAATGTTTGCCCTTCACCTAGCCCATCATTAAATCTGGGAAACATGTAGCTTTCTTTTTGACTTCTATAGGGGCTGAGTTTGACCTGTGCCTCAGCAGGACATGGTACTCTGAGTTTTGAGCAATGCTGAAACAGTGAAGACCAGAGGATTTGCATGGACTGGATGCATTTTGCATAATGAGGTAGATTTGAACCTGTAAGAGTTGGAAGCAGAATGCTGTAGTTCGGACCTGAGTTATCCCCAAGGCCTGTGCATTGAGAGTTTGGTCCCTGGTTTGGAGCCACTGGGAGATGGTGAGTCTTCCTGCGTGGGAGCTCAGTGGGCAGGCGAGTGGGGAGTGATGTTGAAGGGGGTTGTTTAGCCCTCACCCCTTCGTCTTATTCCTTTTCATTCCTAACTATTGTATAAAAATTTCTGTCCTGTCAGGTGCTTCTTGCACAATGCACTGCTCCCTCTCAAAAAGCACTGAGGCCAACTGGTACAACTGTGAACCAAAACAAAACATGTCTTCTTTTCATGCATTTAACATCGGAGGTATACATTGTATTGCTAGAATTGGGATTAACATATAATCATGAAAATTTGTAGCCTTTCCGATTTCAGTTGGGGGACAGTACAAGGACAAGGATCACTGCTAAGCCAGGAAGGTACTATGTAAAGATGAAACATAATGAAGAATAATTTTTGCGAGGATTTCATGGGAGCAGAAATGAAATCTGAGTGAAGAGGAAGTGAAGGTGGTGGACAGGCACAGAGAAAACAGTCCATGGTTTTCAGGGAATTCCTGGGGTCACTCAAGTGGACAAGTGGAATATCATAAAGAGAATAGCTAGAAAAAAAGCAGAAGATTGAGTCTTCTGTGTTCTTGCAGCCGCTGTATGTTCACTGGTGTATAGTTTGAGGAAAATGGTAACACGGTATATGAGTAGTAAGATGTAATTTATATTTCAAAAGACTTTGAGTGTGTTAAGAATATACAGACAGGGACTTCTGCGGTAAGGGGAGAAGTAGGAAGCAGGTGTAGAGGCTCTTTCAGTGATCCAGTTAAGAGATAAAGCTGGGTTGGACCTGGCGTGGTAGTAGAGGTAAGAGATGTGGTGAGATTCTGAACTATTTTGGAGGTATAGCAGAGGATTTCTTAATGAACAAGAAGTGGGGAATGAAATCAAGATAAAAGCCCTGAGAGACTCCAGAGTTTTGCCTGAGAAGAACGGAGTTACCTAGTTGGGAGAGATTACAAGGGAGTATGTCTGAGAGGTTATCAAGACTTCAAGGCTGGGATACCACTGGATCTCCATGTGGACATTGGAAATAGAAGCTTGGATATGTTCAGCAGACCAGTGGGGAGGAGGTCCAGACCGTGGATGCACAGTTGGAAGTCCTTTGTGCACAGGTCATAACAGAACCCATAGGGTGGGAGGAGATCTCCTTTCTTACCTTTCTTCAGATGAGGTGATTGACTAGCAGGTGCATGAACAGAGAGGAAATGAATCAGCTGGAAGGATAAGGATTGTGAATGGAAAACAGCTTACGCAAAGCTCACTTGTGGGAGAGATACTAAAAAAAAAAAAAGAAGAAGAAGAAAAACCAGCCAGACAACCAAACCCTTTAGGGGAATTTTACTAATGTAAAAATTTAGATAAATTATTTACTAAATTATTTGGTAACCACAGACTTTCTAAACAGTGACTCATGAGGTAGTTGGTACAAGGCACACCTTGATAGTGGATGAATAAATAATAGCAGGTATTGGTGCTCTGGTGACTCACCCATTTACGCAACTTACAGGTCATCCGGAAACTCTGGCCCCAAACCAGTGAAAGTCTTTCGTTAATGGGTATCACTAAGATGAAGACAACATTTCTTCTTCGTTGAAAGCTGCATAGTAAGTGAGAAGTTCACACAAAAATCAAAGTGATGAACACATTTATAGGCCAGACAGCAAATGTAAACAAGTGACAGTGTCTGAGGGTGTAAATGGAATGGTAGAGACTGAGGCAAACCACCATGCAGCAGTGGTGCTTCCACTTGGAAACAGAGTTCTAAAGTTCTTCAAACTTCACAAGTCTGGAGCAGCCTGATATTAAAATATAGGCAAGTACATTATTTTAATTCTGCGTCTGTGTACATCAAGTAAAACACATCTTTCTAGTAGTAGTTAGTTGGACACAAATTTTCAGCTGTAGATCTTAACTATCTGGTTTTGAAGAGACATTTACTAGGAAACTCCTGTATTTCTGGTGTACATAAATGAAATAAAATATATGATGTGACCGATTTCCACCTGGTGGGGAACACATGCAGCTCCGCTTAAGTGCTTGAATCTCTAAAAGTGAGCCTGAGACAACAGAAGGAAAAGTTAACAGTGTAGAAGAAACACATTAAAGACTTCATGGAGGAACTATCAGCTCCACTTGAGAGATGAAGGAACGTGTGAGGTCTTAGAAGTCTGACTACACATTATGTTTGGTTAAGTGTAAAGTGTCTTAATGACTCAACTGTATAAATCTGTTGCTAAGGAGAGAATGGACTGCTTATGTGCTGTTTTTCATTAAGATTATGATCTGCTTCAGAAAACAACTACAAGTTTTTGTTTCATTAAAATATAATTCACATAGGAGACAATTTACATATTAAAGATGTGTACTTCAATATATTTTAGTATATTCTGAGGTCTATGCAATATTAGAATATAATGTTAGCACTTTGTGTACACCACATTTTCTTTATGTATTCATCTGCTGATGGACATACAGCCCACTTCCAAAATTTAGTTATGAATTGTGCTTCCAATAAACATGGGTTATAGATGTTGACTAAAAATCACCTTAGTTGGATAAATGGATTTGGATGCCTAAATATTTTGTTGAAGACTTCTGTATCTAAATTTGTAAGGAATATTCCTTTACAGCAGTCTAATAAAATTGTTTTCTGCTTTGGTATCAGGGTACTATTAACTTTACAGGAATATGTTGAGGAGTATTCATTTTCAATTGTGGATGAGTTTGTGAAGAAATAACTTAAAAATCTTCTTTATACATTTATAGAAGTGAAATATTTCCAAATGGGACTGGCATTTTCTTCAGTGGAGTTTATAAAGTTACCAATTTAATCTATTCTTTGTAATTGTTCTTAGAACTTTCTAAGTTATCCTAAATATTGACTTATTTTTAAATATTACCATCATTATAATCTTATTTACTAAACTCAGCAAAAATGTCTTACTTTCCCTATTTTATTTTTCCCATAATATGAAGTACTTTATTTTTACAATAATTTAGTAGGATGTCTTGGTTGAACATTTCTCCATCTAATGTGTACATACTGAACAAGTTCATATATTCTAAATTGTGTTTTTACATAATGTTCACCACTTCCGTGTTATCTTGCCAGGCAGATGATCTCACAAGCTCTTGCTTCACCATATTCCAGAAGTCTCTGAGTCACCACAACACCTTTGAACATTTTGTGAGAATACAGTGAAAGTTCTGCACCTTTTCTCAGGAGGCCTGCCCACAATATTTTCACAGAAACTCAGGAAAATTATTTAACGTTCCTTGAATTTTGGAACTCTGGGTTAAAAATCCTGTAAGAAGCCAGATATGATGGTGTGTGCCTGTAATCCCAGCATTCTGAGAGACCAAGGCAGGACAAAAGCAAGTGTTAACCCAGTCTGGGTAATTTCGAGGCTAGGTGAGGCCCTGTCTCAAATAGAGAAGGCCTGGAGATACAGCTCAGTGCAAAGACCCTGGGTTCAATCTTTCAGGGCCATACATTATACAGCCCTCATATTCCTATAAATCAGATATGCCCACCCCTCAGCCAAGTTATATGTCAGAGGCAAGCAGCCTTCAGCAAGTGAACTCGCATCTGTGTTTACAGTAATTCCCACTGAGGCACTGCCACCTGAGCTCTGTCTCCTTTAGGATCAGTGGGAGCATCAGATTCTCCTAGGAGCAGGAACCCTACTGTGAACTGTGAACTGTGCATGCAAGGAATGCTGCATGGTCCTTTGAATCATCTTGAAACCACTTCCCAAACTGACCATTCTACTATTTGTTGAAAAATAATCTTCCAGGAAACCTATCTCTGGTACCAAAAGGATTGGGCCTGACCACCCCCTTAAGGTCTTCCACATCTCACTGAAATGAAGTATCCTTGGGAAAGGTGGTACGTGAGTGTGCAAAGAGTTGTACTCCCCAAGTTCGGCTTGTGCCATATTACAGCTAATCACTTACGAGAGAAAGGGGGCCTTTGAGCGCCTATTGCTGACGTCTTCAGTCAGCAGGACTGAAGGGGTCTGTGAGTCTAGTTTAGGTTGTTTCCAGAGGGCGGCTGTTTACAATGAGCTCTTTCCTAGAACACAAATGAGTGTGGATGTATGTTAAACTTAGCTTTTCCAGGATCACAGGACTCAGTAAAATCCAAATTATCACAGCAGATCAGTTAGCATATTTAATATCACCTTTCTGTCTGCATGCTTTAGAGAGAGCTGCCCCTGGATATCCACTAGGAATGTGTCCTAAGCTCCTCCAAAGCCGTAAGTGCTCAAATCTCTCATGTAGAATGACATGTGGTATTTGCCCATAACCTGTGTGCAACATTTTATGTACTTTAAATAATCTTTAGATCATTTTTGATACTTAATACAATGTAAATCCTACCTAAATACTTGTTCCATTGCATTGTTCAGGGGATGATGTCAATAACAATTATGTTGTACATATGATACAATATTTTTCAGATAATTTCAACCCACAGTTGGTTGAATCCACATATGCAAAACCTGCAGGTATGGGAGCAGATTTTCAGAGAACTCCTGTAAAGAAAGGTTTGTGAGAAGAAGGGAAGTTCTTCATGACCCTCTGAGCCCAGGTAACCTTTAATAACAGTGGACATAGAAGTTGCAAACATAAACTAACTACCCAGGGCACACCCAACCCAAAAGGAAGAATTGGAGATCTAACAGGTTTCCAGATGCTACTAAACCAGTTTTCCATGGGGCCAACCAGTGTACATTAAAAGCGTGAACTCACAAATGATTCTCTACCTCTAGCTATCTCTTTGTAAGAGATAAGATCTGTCCACCTTGGCTTTTGTTCCACCGCACTGAAGCTATTTACCACCTATTTCTTTAAGCCTGTTTGCCCAGTTCTGTCCTAGGAAAGGGCTTCTCATGCAGAATCATGAAGCAAAGTCATCTAGAGGCCATGAGACTCAGAAAGCTGGGCTGCTCTCAGAGTTTCTGGTTGGGTAGCTCACAATTGGAGGTTTCCAGGAGATGCAGAGATTGCAGTACCCAGGACTACAATTAAGCACTATTCACCTGGAATTTCACTCTTTCACTTCCCATTTTCTGCTACCTCAGAGCATCCATTCCCTTTGGACAGTAGTAATCTTTTTTCTTTATTAAAAAAAGAAAAGGAAGAAAAACATCTGTCATCCAGTTATTTGAACCTCTACCATTCATTAGTGCTGAAGGCTGTTTAGAAATACAGACATCAGACCCAGACCGACAATTTAGGGAGTAGATTAAAAGGCCACCATTTGCCACCCCTTATTCATAAATGGCAATGCTTTGTCCTATGTGGTGCATGTTCTAGAACTGTGTGATACAGGATCATTACAGCCACCTTGAGGTGATGGCAAAGGAAGGAGTCTTTCCCTGTGTACCAGAAAAAAGCATGTACTCTGAGGTGGATGTTAGAAAGAAAATGGGATGTGGAAGGGATACATGAAAAGAGAAACTTGCTGGACCAAAGTGAAATGTCAGAGGCATTTAAAAGGGGAAGACAGGCCACTTCTAGGTCACAGCATTCTCCCCAGACCCCAACCTGAGCACACACCATCTTTGGAGAGGATTGAGCTACCTTAGACAGGAAGCCAGGACCTCAGTGGTGACATGGCTGATGGACTGTGCTCACAACCCCTCTACTCTCCCCACCAGGAAGAGGGTTGCTGCGAGGGAGATACAGGCAAGCCAGGCCTTTGGAGAAACTTGAAGATGGAGAGCAGGATATGAAACAACACTGGCCTGGTGCACACTTGGGAATTTGTAAACAATATTCTTCCTTGAGGAAGCAGTGCTGGGAGCTGAGGGACACTGGGGAAAGAGAAGACCTGACCTACTCAGAAATGGTCCCCACTCCTCCCACAGACAACAGGAGGGGCGCACTGCTGGGACTTTCAGTGCACTGCCGGTTCTTGCACATGAATGCAGTGGGGGAGCCCCCCAGCAGCCCTTCGCTGGGAACCTGAGAGAGCAGTGCCCTCGGGGACAGCACCAAATTCACAGGTTACACAGTGAAGCTCTAGTAGAGGAACCAAGAAAAGACCATGTGCAGAAGGACAGGGAGCAATGCTCGGATCACAGGGCTTTGGGCACTACTTTAGGCGAAAGGCTGTGGAGGAAAAACACAATGATTGTGGGATTTGCCCTGCAGTGAAGAGACTAGGAGTGCAGGGTTTGTGGCAGAAGAAGATGACAACCAGCCTGGAGACTGCTGCCAACCAGATGCCTGGACAGGGAGGCAGCTGGACCAGCAGGCCTCCTTCTTACAGGCAAGAGATTGAACAGCCAGAGAGGAGGGTGGACCTCCTCAGAAACAGGCAGTTGCAGCCAGAATGAAGGGTAGAAGAAAAACTTTGGTCTTGAAATTTTGGAACACACAGTTATTTCTATTTCATGTCTTGGTTGTTGCTTCATTATTTTTAATATATCAACAATGTTATCTCTCTTCTGTTCCTTTTTGTCTTTTTTTATATATTTATTTTTATCCCCACTTACTTCCTTTCTCTTCTTTCTCCGTCTTTTATCCCTCTATCTTTCCTCTCATAACATCTTTCACCTGGCATATATCCTATGTCCATGCAAAAGCTGTAAGAACTGAACAGTATTTTAACTTAGCTAATATCTTTCCAAGGCACGTAGGGGTAACCTTTAATAACAGTGGATATAGAAGCTCCAAACATAAAGTATTAACAGGTCCTGACAATCTCAGTTTTCCTCAATCTCTAGCTGTATCTCCCTCCCTCTGAACCCCTCCTCCAGCTCCCACTCGTGTCTCCTCAAAACTCTTTGATACCAGCCCTTTTCTCTAGCCATGAAACAACCCCAAGAGAGTCTTACTTCCTGTTTCTCTCTTCATGTATTGGTATTTTCATTCTCTCTTGGTTTCTCTTATTGATCTACCTCCTTCCTTTTCCTTTTCCTTTTTGTCTCCCATCTCCTTGTATCCCCTTCTGTTGATAGCAGCATAGCTCAGGCTGTGAGGGGCATGAAAATGAGGGTGAAATAGTGGAAGCAAGTTTTACTATACTTGACTGCTGTATGGTTAGTTCTGCTGACATCGTTATAACTTGAAGGAACTCTCCCCCTGCAACAATGACTTAGCCCAATCCTATGAAATGGAGTAGATCAAAGAGGTAGACAGTACCAAGAAGCAAAGAACTACAGAATCACATTACTGGAAAATAGACAGTGGTTAAAGAGGTCTCCATACTGGCCTCAGAGTTTGTCATTCTGCTTGATCCTCAGCCCTCAGTGTAAGTACACACACATACACCCACACACAGACACACACACAATGATCCATGAGAAAGTTGGGGCACAAAATGTCTCCCCAAACTCCTGACTCCAAAGCAGATACAAGGAAGAAATTGAACAGTAAGTGGTTGATTGGTATAAAATTATTAGAGAAAGATCCTCAGCCAAGTCACAGATATTATAGCAAAAAATAGTGGACTTACTAAGCAAACTGATTGATGAGCTTAAAGAAGCTTAAAAGAATTAAAAGCACTAACTAAAATATTCCAAACAGGAGCAATAAATTCACCCAGGACTTAAAGTCCGCAAAAAGGTGCAGAAATCCCAGAGAGGGGGAATTCTGTTGACAACATGCATAGCAGAAGTGATCAATATGGTGACAGAATATCAGATCCAGAAGACATATCTGGTACACAATACCACATACTTGGTGATCTCTGAACAACAACTTCAGAGCAAGAAAAATTAACTTGGGAGGTACTAGACGGAGCAAAGAAAACTAACACAAAGACTCACTGGAGTTATAGAAAAGTCAGAGGACAGATCAAAAGAAATATCTTTTTACACATACCATAGCAGAAAACTTTCCCAGTATGGTGAATGATTCAAAACACAGAAAAATGAGGCATTGAGAATGCTAACTAGCCATGGCCAGACAAGAGCTTGTACACAACGGACCATAGTCAGAATAACAGAAGTCCGACGGAAGGACAGACTCTTAAGAGGTGTTAGAAAAAAACAACAAATCACTTATAAATGTAAACTAATTAGAATTAAAGCAGAGTTCTCAAGTCTTAAAGGCCAGGAGATTTTGAAGTGAAACATTTCAAGCTCTAAAAGTAAAAAAAAAAAAAAAAAAAAAAAAAACTTTTGGTAGAGACCAATATATAGTCTAAACTGATCTTTCAGAATGAATGGAGAAGTAAGTATATTTTTGACAAATAACATCTTAAGGAATTCATGACCACACAACTAGCACTCCAAAGAATTCCCGTAGATAGCCTACCTAGAGGCAGTGAAGCAAACATTGCCAAGATGTCTAATGAATTTAATATACCAAGGAGGATGATCAATTAAACAAAAGGGAAAAACTAAAGGAATTAATAAGAGAAAATGACGACAGGAGTAAGTCAATACTTTTCGATAACAACTCCCAATGTAAATGGCTACAATTCTTCCATCAAAAGCCATAGATTGATAGACCAGATTAAAACCCAAAGCTTTATGGTATGCTGGGTACAAGAGACACATTTAATCCAGAAAGAGATTTATAGCCTAAGAATCAAAGTAAAAATATATTTCATGCAACAGGATTCCAAAAGGAAGCAGGAGGAATTTTTCTATTTTTAAAGTGGGCCTCAACCAAAACTCATGTGAAGAGGAAAGAAGGTCATTATATGTTAGTTAAGAGAACAGTTTTGAGGGAACAGACATCAATTGTAACTGTATATGCCCTGAATACCAGCACACCAACATTATAAACAAACCCAGCTGGACATGATAGATCAAATAAACACAAACATAGTGGGGGGCTGCTGTACCCTATTTTCACAAATAGATCACCTAGACAAAAGTCAAATAAATATATCAGAATTGTGCTACATTTTCAAACAAATTGATTTAATAGATATCTATAGTGCATTCTACCTTATTTCTAGAGAACCCACATTTTTTCTCAGCCACACACAACTTTTTTCAAAATAGAGCACATAATACCTCATAAAGCTTGCATAAATAAATAAAAAAAAATTGCAAGAATCCCATATATATCGTTAGGTCGTAATGTGCTGTTCACATGTATGGTTTAATTCCGATGTTTCTTAGAAAGCAAAGGTCTGGGGAACATGGGGGCTGTGGTGTAATTTCTGGTTCAAGTTTGAAAGCTCAGGACCCAGGAGCCAATGATGTGAGCCCTGGATGGTGTCTGAAAGTCCCCATACCAGGACTGTCAATGTGTAATGGCAGGAGGTGGATATCTCAGCTCAAAAGAGAGAGCAAATGCCCACTTATCTCAGTTTTCATTTTCTGAATGTGGGCTTCAATCTATAACGTTTTCACCTGTTTCCTTTGTCCATTTCAGCCCTCGGGGGCTGGACCCTGCCCACTCACACTGATGAGGGTAATCCTAAATCCATCAGTTCAAATTCTAATCTCTTCTGGAAACTCCCTCCAAACGTGCTCAGAACTAACATTTAGCCAATTATCTGATTACCCTTCAGCCTACTCAAAGTGACTTAGAATAAAATTAACCATGGTGGTACAGGTTGCATATTTTCTGATTTACTACGTACTGCTGCATTAGTTTCAAAGCTCATTGAACCAGTTTGCACTCTGCTAAGTGTGTCATTTTAGGTACACTTTTAACGGCTTCTGGAATTGCCTGACTGACATCTTCAAAGATGGGTTTTTGAGCTCCTCACGGTGCAGGCCAGGGCCATCCCTTAAAGATTTTGAGTAGACTTTAAATGTTCTCATTCTCCCCGCAAAATATATGTGCCTGATAAATATGTTAATTAGCTTAATTTATTCGTTCTACAATGGAGATATATCAAAGTTTCATGTAGTACTGCACAGATGTACATAATTACCTGTAATTCAATAAAAAAGGTTAAGAAGATGGATATATTCTGCATCTGCCACATCCAAGAGTAGGCACTACTCACGCATAGCAATTGAGAAGTAGAAATGTGTCGTGTGTAACTGAGGAAGTGAAATTTTAACTTAATTTAATTTGGACTCGTAAATATGTACAGATATTATAGAACAAAGAACAGTAGCAATTTTAAATAATTTTAAATTTACATATCCACATATGTACATTTGGATATTAAGAGGTATTCCTAAGGACAGAAAAGTACCAGAAGGAGAGGAGAGACCGAACATTGGTAATGTCTGCCAAGTGTGCACCAGGGAAACGCTGAGTGGACCCAGTGCTCACGCGCAGGAAGTTGAGGATCATATGGGAAGGCCAAGTGGAATTAGTACTAGGGTAGATGTCCAGAGAGAAGCCTAAGCAAACCAGTCTGCTGTGGGGAAATGGGTTATTAAGTACTAAAAATGACACTTGTAACAGCCATATACAATGTGGACAACTGCTTTGGTGCCATATTAAGTGAAAAAATGAAAACAAAAAGTGTGTGGCTACAACCCTCCAAGATGTTGGATGCCTCAAAAAACTGAGAACAAGTATATAAAGATGAGTGTATTAGAAGTGGGACTTCAAATATCACTTAATTACTATTTTCAAACTCTCTTCCACTCTTTAAATATTTTGTAAAGGTTAGCAAGTAGATTTTTTGGCTTTAGAAGAACAAATAATTTAATGAAGTATTAAAAACGAAGTTTATCTATAGTAACCAGATGAGCTTCAAGAATTTAAAAAGTCTAAGCATAATCATGAATGGTAGAAATACCAGGCAGATTACTACACAACTGGAGAGATTCCAGTGAAGCTGCATTATGGTACATTCCGGATTGATGATTCTAAACTATCTGCCAGGACCTTCGTCAGCACAATAGGTGAATTATTTAGGAAACAGGTTTTGTTTCTTCTTTTAGGAGCACGGGGTAGTGACAAGCTCCCTTCCGAGTGAAAAAGAGAATCTAATAGGAAATTTACTCATTAAAGATTTTATTTAAATGTTCTCTTTACCTAGAAGTAGATGTTCGGTAGATATTTATGGTTAGTGCAAAGAGAGAGATGCTCATCTGTCTCCTTGCTATGGATGGCCAGGACCTTGGGTACTTTCTGCTTTGATTATTTGCAAAAGGCAGAAAGGACTTTTCCAAATGACATAATCCCAAATTTACCTAAATTTGCAAAGGTGGAACAAAGAACTTTGCAGATGTCACTGACTTGATGCCGTATCTCTTGTCAACACTGTAATATTCACTTCCCTTGAACAAGATTGTTCTATATAATCTTTACATTACCATCAAAACAAGGAAAATAACCATAGTACATTATTAACATGTATCTTAGTTACTTTTTTCTCCCTGAGACAAAATACATGACTCCCATAATGAAGGAAGAAAGGTTTATTTAGCTTACAGTTTGTGGAGGTGTCAGTCCATACTTGGCTGGCTCCAAGGCAGAGTGGCACACGGCACAGGGCAACTGTTCATAGTGGTGGAAAACAGCAAAAGCAACAAGAGCAAAAGGGGGGAGCTGGTAGGAAGAGCAGCCTCTTTCCCTTCCTTATACTGTATGCAAACTACCCACCCCAGGGCCAGTGTAGCACTCACACCCATAATCCCAGTTGGACCATGGATCAATCACAAACTCTAGAAGCCGGCCCCATGACTGCATGAGGCTTTGGGGGGCCATCCAGACACAAACCATAGCAACATGTAATTTTCAAACTCCATTAAAGTGTTCTAAATGTCCCAGTACTGCCTTTCATAGTGAATGAGTCTATTTCAAAATTATTTGTTGCTGTTAGCTGGCTGCCTTATCTCCTTCATCAATGTCCTGTTGGAAACATTCACCAGTCCTTCCTGGAATTTCATGCCCTTGATATGAGGGATGATTACAGGTCAGTTATTTCCGCCTCTGTCCCCAATAGAGGTTTTTCTAAAAATCACTACACCATGCATCTCACATTGTACTTTTTCAGATGGACTATTTCAAAAGTGATTCTGTGTTCTGCGCATTCCATCTGGAGAAGCTTGCATTTTCCAAGATTATCCCATAAAGTTCTCCCACTCCCTGTGCTCTTCTTGTTAGCCGTCTTCCTGGTTTTTTTTTTTGTTTTTTTTTTTCTTGTCTTTTTGAGACAGGGTCTCACTTTGCAGTTCAGGCTGGCTTTGAGCTCACTTTGTAGGCCAGATTGGTCTTGAACTTGCAGTGATGATACTCCTGCCTCAGCCTCCAGAGTGCCAGGATTACAGGCGTACACCACTATGCCCAGATCTCTTACTGTTAAGAGTTGAGATTTGTGTTTGCTTCCCTGGACACAGCCCTGTGAGTGTGGAGTGATTCTATATCTGTTCCAGAGTTGGGTCACAAAAGGCAGTGTGGCTGCCTCTTGGTTGTTTGGAAAGCTTACGCATGCAACCTCATCACAGTCTCCATCCTTTGATTGCTTTCTGTTGAGCCTTCAGGCATCTTGGAGCCCAGACAAGTCATTGCTGCAAAATCCTGGCCTGAACCACAGTGGCTCTGCTGTCGCACAGGTTGGCTTTTGGACTGAAGTATTTAAGAGGCAAAGGGAAGAGAAAGAGATGTAATAGAAGAGAAGGATAGATTCTGCATATGGAAAATCATATGCATATTTGGGTGTTGCCGCTCACAGATAGTGTCACTGTTGCTTTCTGTTAAACCAGGGACTCTAGTTTTCTTATCTGAAGTGCGGGTGATGGGGAAGTGCGCACTGCCTGAGGCTGTTGTGATGGTTATATGTGCTGCCTGTGAAGATTTACTTCTTTGCATCTACCCACCTACCCACACTGCATAGACAAACCTGCTCCTAGAGGTCATGCGCTTTTTGCTTATGTTTTATATCCAGTGCTTAGGGCATAGTAAACAATCTTTGAACACTTATATAAAGAATAAATCAAATTTTTAAAAAATCTTAATTATAAAATACCGTATGAGTGATGGGTGTGACTATTAAAGAAAGATTCCTAGTTCTCTAAAATATGCAAACACACCCAGATACATACACATACATATAAGAAGCTATTTTACAACTTAATATTTGACTTCTACTCCAGGTTATGGTCAGTGCTTAATACATGTGAATAATCAACTAAATGAATGGAAGAATATAGGGATGAATGTATATGGTGAATGATTATTAGGTAGTTATAAAAGAAGGTATTCTAAAGTGATTTGAGTTTCAGACCTTGCACAGGTGCACAGGTGGAAACTACTGCAATTTTCACATAAATTAGGGAGAGGGAGCACTTGGCAAGCCTCACAGTACAAAACAAATGGGGGATTTACCAATCCTTCCATTGACTGTATTGTTTGAGAGTCATAATTACCAAATATTAAACTCAGAACTGTTGCATGACATATGAAACTGATTTGATTATTACACTAGTAATTTTTGCAAAATTTTTGCAATATGATCCAGCATAAAGTCCAAATTTCCAAGAATGGTATTCAGAGCACCTCCCAGTCTGGCCGCAGTTTATGTCTTCGGCCTCACCTGGCATTTTCTTTGCTGTCTCATTTTTTTGTGTGGCCACAAGTTGAACATTTGTCTTTTCTCAGTATTTTCCTGCTGTGGCAAAGTGGAAATAATAATGATTCTTTCAGCCTTCTCATTGGATTGCTGAGACTTGAGTGATACAAAGCCTGACAAGGAGTAAAAGCTGTTTCCCCATTAAATATTTACTGATTATCGAATGCACACCCCTGAGGGGATGCTCGAGGTGAATAAGTCACATATCCCACCCTACCAGTGCAGAGGAGCGTGCACATTAGAAAGGATATGCCTGGCAAACACTCGAAGTGCTGTTCTTCTCCACTGTGGATGTCACTGGCACACATTTGGCTATTATGTTTTCACTTAACTGACACTTACGAGCTCCCATTCTGAGCCAATCTATTGTTAACATTGTTCCAAAGATACAGTCTTTATCCTCATAGAGTTTATTTATTTAGAATATTGAGCAAGCAATGAACAAGCAAACGGACCAATAATATAATTGTACTTGGAGGTAAATGTCATGGAGAAGAATAATAAAGGAGAGCAAAGAGATAAAGACTGACAAGGGGAGAAATCTAGTTTGCTTCTTGGAAGGAAGGAGGGTCTCTCCTAGGCAGGTATCTATGAGAATGCCTCATGGAACTAAGGGCAAAAACCTAGTAAATAACAAGAAGGTAGAAGGTACAAGAGGTGAAATGGCCCTGAGACAGAAATGCCTTTGTGATTTGCAGGCCCAGCAATAAATGAAATGATCAGAATAGATGGAAAGGGCTAAGAGATACGAAACACGCTCAACAATATCAGCCAGGGGCTGATGAGGCAGGGCCTGATCATAGCACTGCAGTTTACATTTTGTTTATGATGTGACTGAATATTTTTATGAGAGTTTTAAATAAGGGAATGACATGGCTTCATGTGCATATTCAAATAATAACAAACAAAATCCATCAAGGATGCAGAAACCCATAGATTCCAATTGAATATGAAGCAGGGGATAGAGGGAGAGTTCTGAGAAAAGGTCAAATTCACCACATTTATTGGAAGTAAACAGAGGAGAGTTGCTAATCCACTGGACGTGGAAGGTGAGCAAAGCAATCAAGGGATGAGTAACTGAGCATGCTCTACTCAGGAAAGGGAGGGGCTCACCGCTTTCTTTTCTGTTTTTTTGGTTCACATTTTATCCCTCTTTATCTAGATATTATCTCTGTTTTATGGATGGAGGATTTGGGCCTCAAAGGCTAGGGTGTCTGCTCAAGGTTGCATACATAACTAGCAATCTATCTGTCAAAGGGAGGCCAGACTTTGTGAGACTAGAATAAACCCATGAGCTGGCACCATGATCGTGTGTACTTGGCTTATGCTAATCAGAGGACGGATACCGAGGCAGGTGAGTACTTCAGAACGCACAAGAGCTGTAGGAAGAAGGCTGATTTTATTCTTGGCTGGGGCAATGAACAAGATTATGCTAGTCTTTAAAGATCAGTATAATTTTGATTGGTGACTAAAGGTAAAGCAATTTATTCAAGGTTAGGACAAAACTGGGCAGGACGATGACTAACACAGAATGATGGATAGTTTATAAGTGGTAAATACTCATTTCTTCTTTTATTTGCCTGTGTAACAGACTTACCATACACACCACGACAGACTATCACACATAAAGCAAAGTGGGAAAACTTTCTCTGTATCTACAGGTGGAGAGACTGGCATCCTGGGGGTGCGTATTGCAAACCCAAGGGTGCAGATTCAACTGGCAGAAGTGGACTTAATACCCAGACTTCTAATTGTATATCCATGAAAGTCAAGGTAGAAGAAAGGCCACTATAGGAAGTGAGGCATCAGATAGCATAACTAAGGATAAACAAGGGAGTGGAGAAAGCCTGGCAAATAAAAACAGAATGTGAAAGATGTGAAGGGAAACAGATGGTGCACGGAAGAAGCTGGGAAGATGGCCAGGACGAGCGCTTTTCTGAATCCTTCTGGGGCCTGTTCCTAGAGACCACAGACTCTGCCCCAGTAACTGAATGATTGGAACATTATGAGAATGGTAAGCCTAAGAATAGTTGCTTTCCCCAGTATTAAGACATAATTGATAAGCAGAAGTTGTATATATTTAGGGTTTACCATGAAATGCTTTGTTTATAGACATATTGTAAAATGAAGACCAGTAGTAAGCTAATATATCCTTTACCTCGCATTACAGTGTGTGTGTGTGTGTGTGTGCGCGCACACGTGCATGCGCTTGCGCTCATATATTTTGGTGAAAATATTAAAGACCTTCTTTCTTACCAAATTTCAGCTACCATGCTGTACAATAGATCCCCAGAACTTACTTATCCCACAGAACTGAAACTTTGTCCCCTCTGAGCAGCATCTCCCCATTTTTTGCATGCCCCAGCCCCTGACACACACCCTCTGCTCTTCGCTACTGCAGACGTTATAGTCTAGCAGGTTCGTGAAGCAGAGCTCTGTGTGTGTCTGTGAGGTGTTTCCAGAGATGACTGGCATATGGGCCAGGAAGTGGAGAGGGGAAGACCCACCCCTTTTGTGGGTGGTGCCAACTAGTAGGCTGGTAGCCTGGCTAGGATGAAAGAGAAGGAATCAGGAAGATCGCTTGGATTTGTGAAAGGCTCCCTTTTGCTTGAGCTGGTGCATCTCCTGCTATTGCCATCTTGTGAGGACATCAGACTCTGGTCTCTTCACTCTTTCAAGGCAAACTCATACCAGCAACTATCAAGGTAAGTGCCTCACCTTCAATCTCAGACAGGTACAGCACCCTTGCACGTTGTTGTCTTGTGGTTTTCAGCATGTTGGACTAAGAAGCTACTGAATCCTCCATCTTTCGAGCATGCAAATGGCCACTGGGGATTCTCCCACTCCTGATCTTATATATACCCAATAAATCCCCTAGCACAATTTCATATACATAATATATGAATTTCATATATATATAAGGAATTATGAATGAAATAGAATTTATATATATATATATATATATATATATAATTTCTCTACAGAATCTAAATACACATACGTACTCGGGATTGTGCAATATTTGTTTTTCTCTGTCTGCCTTACTTCAATTGCATAACATCCACTAGGCTTAACCCATGTAGCAAATGGTAACTCACTTCTTTTTCCAGGGCACAGCGATGTTACCATCCACTTATTCATCTCGTTATCTATGATCTGCCTCTCACATGGCCTTCATGGGGTCAACCATCAACGCACACAGGGTGATGGCTATCTTGGTCACTGTGGGGAAAAATAGGGCCATTAATTATAGTTTCTGCATTGCTACAGGACAAGTGAAGTTTACAAGAAACATTCTGTGATTAAGGAGATAAGCTCTGAACATTAGCCCTGAATAATCATGTCCTTGGAGTCAGAACAGTTGGTTTCTGTATCAGGCTATGACACTGTTTAGATTTATAGCATTCCCAAATCACTTTCCTTCTTTGGTCTCCAGAAAACAAGATTTGACAAAATGTTATAAAATCCCTCTAATGGCTTGGATCTTAAATGTCTCCCAAAGACACATGTGTGGAAAACTTGGTCCCTAGCTGTGGTGCTCCTGGAGGGGGTAGGACCTTTAGGCAGTGAATGTAGGGGGTGGCCCTTGGGGGTATTCTCTTGAAGAGGACATTGGGATCTTGGTCCTTTCCTCTCTCTTTGTTTCCTAGGCATGATGTGCCAATTACCTTTGCTCTATCACCCACCCCTGGCCATGATCTCCGTTACCACAGGCCCCTAGTCATGAGGCCACGTGATCATGACCTGAACACTCTAAAACAATCAGTGAAAATAACATTTTCCTCTTTTTCAGTTATCTCTGATGTTTTATCACAACAGTGGAAAGCTGACAACCATGATGATATGACGGTTAAGAGGTTGGACCTGGAGTGAGGGAGGTTTTCTTTCATTCTACACCATCACTGCTTGCCTGAGGGGTTATCGATCTCTCCAGCTGACTCAGTTATCTCATCGCTCCTACATAGGACATGTGCGTGTGTATAACTGTCAAAGTCAGTCTTTCACATAATATTTTTAACATGTTATTGTGTGCTCTTATATTGCTAGACATAATCCTGATAGAATAAATAAATATCTCATTACTGTATGCAATTCTCATATTGTTATTGTCAACTCAACTGTAATCCCATTCTTAATGTTGTATGGATTTATTCGCTTGCATTCTGGGGGATACACAGTAGATAGCTCTTGTACTTTCTGGAGTGTTCTTTGCAGTAACAGTGCTAGTAATATGATTAAATAGATAATATGCTAAAATTCTCAGAGAAGGGCTCACTTCCTTCATGAGTATTTTATTTCTAAATTCAAGCCTTCTATATATCTCCAGATATCTTCTGTATCTAATAATAAATAATACTTTGAGAAATAATTAAATCCTTTGATGAGGCTGATGACTTTTTTGAAAAACAGGAGTGAGAGTTCATATGGGATTTATATGGGATTTGAGCAATGACTTGGTATTTTTAAGTATATGAAAAACAAAGAACAATTGAATAAAGTATTATGGTCATTCTTCAGAAAGAATCTCATGTAGCTTCTAACCACCACTATCTTAAACTAAGGAGACTTGAAGCTAATAAAAAGCATTTTTATTCATGGAAGGATATTTCACTGCCTCCCTCCAATACAATGTTTCTTTTATGTACATTATTGGCATGCATAGCAACATTTTCCATATATGTTTGTATGTGTGTGTATATACTCTGTGTGTGTGTGTATTAGACTGAGTGTGAGACTCAGACAGCATGCCTGAGAGCATGGTAATGTAGGAAAAGATAGGAAAACATCTCCCACCCCACCACAAAAATAAGAATAAAGATTCTAGCACTACAAACAAGTTTACAGTAAAGACAAAAATTTACTCCAGACCTACCCTTTTTAGCATTCATAGCTACAGTACTACTGTAAACCCAAAGTTTACATGGTTTAATTTATACTGTTTGAAGTGATCCATAATTTAGAAACAATTCCACTTCACAAGTTTGTATAAATGTACATAATTAATATCAAAATTTTAAAAGTTCCAGTGATAAATTCCTTTTGGGTGGTGTTCTTGAATTTTTAACTGGCGCTTTAGTGTCTAACCACACCTGAAATCTCCACTATGGTAGCCACCATATTAATTTCTCTTCCATCACTATGACAACATTTTCCAGCCAGCAACTTAAAGGAGAAGTTTTTCTGGGCAAATAGTGCCAGAGCTGGTTGCAAGGCAGAAACCACGCAGCAGAAGGATATGGCGGAGGAGAGACACTCTCAACCCTTGGTGGCCAGGAAATAGAGGGAGAGAGATGGAGGAGGGGGCGGGCAGGTTCAGGAACACAGCCTCCTGTGTCCCATCCCAGTGACCCAGTTCCAAATGGGCCCTGGCTTCTAACAGCACATTCAACTTTGAACTCATCAATGAGTTAATTTCCTTTTGAGCATGGGGCCCCTGTGATCCAGTCACCTCCCAGAAGCCCCACTTCTGTTGCCATGAGATTTGGGGTGACATCCTCAATCTGAACCCTAACAACCACCAACCACACATAGCTTTTAGACAAATGAACTGTATTCACTTTGAACTGAGATGAGCTGTGGGTACACAATACATACTGGATTTTGAAGGCTTTGTGCAAAACTGTAATCTATCTCATTTATAATCTTATTTCATGTTGAAATTGCGATAGTTTGGATATTTTTTTAAAATCCCACTTTGTTTTACCTTTTAAAATCCAGCTACTGGAAAGTAAAGCTATGTATACAACTTGCAGTGTATTTCTTTTGGGCAGAGTTGGTTTAGAACAATTTTTTTCTGAAGTAGCTTAGCATCTTTCTGGGTTAACAATACTTCATAAATCAAGAAGTTAGTGAGTAGAGCTACAGATAACCACAGACAAAGTGATTATTCGGACTGGTAATATTATTTGAGACGAAGCCATGGAAATTCAGCAAGAAGATCTTCACCACTATGAAGGTCAGCATCCCCGGGAACCAGTGAGTTATTTGTTATAGTTTTGTTTTCTGCCAAGGCTTTCATGATTCTCTTTCCTTTTCAAACAGAAACGAATACTACTTGTGTTTCCTTCTGATGCATTTTTAGGATAATCATAAACACAACGGTAATGATATAAAACACATTTGAAAAATGCCTGCCAAGTACCAATAGCTGCAACAGGCTCTTGACATTCATTTCCTTTTTACAAATGACAATGCAAAATCCTCTATTAGAAATCACAACCCTTGAGATTTGGGATATCTTAGATGCAGAAGACCTTGCAAACATTGTTGCTTGGTGGGTGTTAGCTGGGTGGATGGATGGGTAAATATTCCATATTGGACTTCTCCAACCAGAGATTGTGAGTTACTAAGCAACCTGCTAGTATATTCATGACCAATGGTGGATATCCCACATCTACCCAGAAAACACACATCTTCTTAATGATAGGTAATTTAAACTCCATTTTTATATCAGAGCAAAACTAAGTATTGTGTGATAGTGTTAAAACTTCATGAATTTTTTAGATAGAGCAAATAAGAGACTTCGAAGAAATGACAACTTAGTGGCAGATATTTTCAGGTTAAGTCCACAACATGGATAATGTCTACTCCTCAGCTACCAGTTGGTGTGAACTGTACTTTGTTAGAGAAGTTTGCAAGGGTCTGCTCAAAAGGAATTAGCGGCATGATTAATACAACACACCGATATGTTTCCAGGGATGCTCAAGGGTATTGTGTTTCTGCCCAAGCTTCTTTATACCCCACGAAGTCCACCAAACAGTGGTGAACTCCTTTCTTCAGTGTGGGTTGACACAGAGAGCTCATTTCTACCTTTCTGCTGCTGCCACACTTCCACTTCTTCCATTATGTCACAATTTAAAACTCCAAATCTCTAGGACTGGTGAATAAATCCTCAGTATTCTCATAGTCTCCCTGCCAGCCTGCCATCTTCTGCTTCCATCCTTGAGGTAATATTCTCCTTGAGGATTAGTGACTTTTTATATCTCTTGTCTAAAAAGACCTTGGCTCACCGGGTTGGACAAACAAAGGCTGGGTGCATGTTAACTTCCCTGGTCAGGTGCAGAGTTTAGTGGGGTTTGTGTTCAAGCATCGCACTTGACCTGGCTTCCTCACACATCCCTATGCCTGGGAGAAGGGACCAGCTCTCTGACTGATGAGTTTTTACACGGATCTGAGCATCATGGAGCAGTGTATTCCCCTATGCATTTTGGACACATGCATTTGGGTCTGCTTCTTAGTGTTCTCCTATGGGTGAGGCTGGAACAGCTGGTCTGCGCCAATGGTTGTCAGTCTAATTCAGGGAAGTTTTCACAGCCTGACATGGCTGCAACTTCTTGTCCATTTTCTCCAACCTTGGTGGGCCAGCTACAATGCTGAGTGTTTGGAATTTCACTTTTACAATACATGTGTCTTTTTAAATGCTTTTTTCTAAATTCAGGTGATAAATGAGTGTGTTCCTAATGGGCTCCTAGGTTTCCACTGCACCTTGATGTCACATAAAGGAATGTCAAAGAGAAACATAGAGTAGCATTACATCAGATCAGTGAGCTTAAATGAGTACCTGCCTCACCTCTGCCTATCTGTTAAGCCAGGCCTTCTAGAGATTGCCAATGCACAGCCAGCATTCTTAGAATTGTATTTGCCTATGTTCACACCAGGGAGGATACAACCAGGTGGCTGGAGGGGTTAGAAAGGGCCAATAAGCAGTGGCTCCAAGGTGGCAGGAGCGCAGGTCAAGACAGAGGTAGAGACCAAAGCAAGTGAGTAGCAAGTCTCCCTAGCTCTTAGGCATCATCTTTAAAGTAACTGGAAATGTTTCTCCTGTGTTCCTCTGTCTTCTCCTCTCCCTCAGATTAATCTGCAAATAGATAATCAATCCAAAGAATTTAAAGTCAAATTCTCTGAAGTTAATGCCAGTTAAGGAAGGGAAGCAGGGGGCAGAAACATGAATCTTAAAACACAGAGGTTCAAGCAGGCCTTCTTCCTCATGTTGAAACTCTAAAGCTCCACAGAGACGCTTTACCTGAGAGAGGTACAACTCTCAGAGAGCTGAAGCCAATTCAAAGACAGTATATTCTTGAAGGAGAGGAAAGCACACAGTGAGACCGGTCACTCTGTCCTGGGTACAAAGCAGTCTCAGTCCAGTGAGAACATTTACCTACAAGGTACATGGGCAGATTTATTACTTGCATTTAGACAGTAAGAGACATCAGAAACCCTGGATTCATTGTGGTCCCTGGGGGCTGACTAGGGCAGGTGGTGCCTCATCCACATTTTTACCATTGTCAACACAGCTGAAGACTCCACAGAGCAGCTCATTCTGGGTTCTACCTGGTAGGGAAATATGACACTTTGGGCTCCAGTGGTGGAATTCTTTCTGTTTTTAAGGGACTGGCCCAGAGTAGGCTATACTAGTCAGTCTCTTTCTATTGTGTGATGTTGTATTTCCAGTGCATTATACAATAAATCATGAGAACTGCAAGCTAGAAGAGTGTGTGTGTGTGTGTGTGTGTGTGTGTGTGTGTGTATGTGTGTATACATATGTTGTGGGGCACTGGGTGAGTCCAAGGCCATCTATCCTCCATACATAAAGATAAGAACACAGGACCATTGGCTAGCACATGCCATTCGGTAAAATATGAGACCCATTTCCAGTTGGGTCAAGGCAATTTTCAGAAAGTTGTTAGAGATCATCCTTGTTGTCTCCATTGACTTGACTTTGGGTCTCCCTAGAAGAAAGGTCAGGACCAATAAACAGATTAAATGCCCTGGATCCAGCACAAAGTCTCCTTGTCTTTCTGTGTCTGCCCAATATAGTTATAAAATGAAATATGATATAGATGTCAGATTTTGTACTAAGGTAACTTCAATATTTCCATTGAGTTTCTGTGTTGTTTTTTTTTTAACAATGTTGAAATTCCTTATGCAATTCTTGATGACTGTGTATTGTATGATTTAATATTTACCTAAAAGATTTAATCTAAGTATGCATTGGAAAAAGTTTGGCAAATGAATATGGAAAATGTAAATAAATCTTCCCTTGAAAATAAGAGGAACATTGATCTTTTCCCTGGGACAGGTTGATTTCTTCTGTTGTTGCTGTCGTTCAGAGAAATCTTTCATGAAGTCAAATCATAATTTTATTTGGTTGTGAATGATGACATGACAGACTGTAAACTTTAAATCTAAGGAGTTAGAAAAAAAGTCTGAGATGCTTAGTGCCCCAGACTACAGAATTAAACTTGCAGAAGACTCTCTGCCACGATTTTCTTGCAAAAATCTCCTGTGTGCTCCTTTTTCTTTTTCTTTTTTGGTTTTGATTTTATATCACATTTTCTTTATTTTTAATTATCATGCAGTGACACAGTTTTCTTCAGTGTGTACCTATTTTTTAATTTTTATATCAAAGAGCAAAATAAATAACAAAAACAACAATGAAGACAAAAACAAAACAACAATAAAAATGATACAGGATTTCAAAACAAGATGATAGGAATCAACAGTGGTTGTGATAATACATATTGTTATCCTGCACGAAGTTGCTCAGATTACCAGGTGTAAGAATGCAAGATAGATCAAACAATTGAAGGTAATAAAAAGTAATAAAAAATTAGAAACAATACAGAGCTTCACTAAACAAGATGGTAGGAATTCAACAATGGTTGTTATATTGAATATTTGGTTACATTTCTATAGAGTTTAACAAGCACATTTTCATTTAAGGAAATTTAGGATTCACTATGTGTGTCTAACTTACTTCCTCATTGCTGAAACACAATACTGGACACCAGTATTTATTTATTTAAAGGAAGGAGAGGTTTATTGCAGCTCATGGTTCGTACATTTTTCAGTCCGTAGTTGGTTGGCTCCAAGGCAGGGTGGCCTGACCGAGGAGAGCTGTTCATGGCATGTCAGGCAGCAAATAGAGTGAGATGAAGGGAGGAGGGAGGAAGATACAGCCTTCAGGGCCGTGCTTGCAGTGACTGCCTCCTCCTACCAGTCTTCACCTCCCACCATCACATGGAGCTCTCAGTCCATCTGTGGATTGGTCCCTCATGATCCACTCACCACCCTGAAGCCCCACCTGTGAACACATGAGGCCTTAGGGGGCATGTAGATATAAATCTTAATAATGATTTATCACTTAAAAAACTTCAGATTGCGGTAGTTCCCTTATCCTCAAAAAGACCAAAGAATAAATAAATAAAATAAAAACCTTAAGCTGGGTGTGGTGGTGCAGACCTGTAATCCCAGCACTCAGGAGGCTGAGTCAGGAGGATCATGGCAAGTTCGAGACTCAGTTTTAAAAGAATCAAGTCAGTTCAAAATCTTCCAATAATTCTCAGGGCGTCATTACAAACTGAGTCATGGTACCTGGAGAATGATTTTGGAGACTTCTTCAATTCCTCCTAAGAAAACAACAGCTGGTAACATTGGAGCTGTGTAATAGAGAAGTTAATTCACCACATACTATGATTGCTAGAAGATATCACGACTTCTCTTACAGAGCCAGGTGCAAGAGCCTAACAGACTAATTATTACACAGTGCTGTATTCTAAACAAGCCTAGAAAAATGTACGCATAAGAAGTCCATCAAATAATTAAAATGTAAGAAACACCCACAGGTTCTAGAGAGGGTACAGCATTAAAGAAACAGAATACTTGTAGATGACAAAATACTTTGCAGTCACTAAATAGCTAAGTCTCAAAATATTACCAGGGATGGAAACGTGCTCAGGATATAATCAGTGTCAGGTAAAGGATTTGTGGAATGCAACGATGGCAAAACAGATATATTACTTGTGCCTCTAGGTGATGTCATTAGATCTCATGGAGGACTTGTAAACATATATTAGTTAAGCCATTTTAAAAAATATCAGATCTAGCCTGGCAAACACAAGATACTGAGTTTGATTCCAGGTACCCTAAATATGAAATAAAAACTACCAGATCTAAAGCAGCACATAGTCTGACACGACACGTGTGAGCCCTCAAGGTTCTAAGTGATGGTGAGTTTGTGTGGGATTCGCTCCCCTTTTCAATCAAGCAGTAAGCTAAGTGGGGGCGCCAAGATATTCACTGATGGTTAAAGTCCACAGTACACTGACCATAAGTAAGGAGGGTGGCCCCGCATCTTGGATAGGGTGATGGGCCTGCCTCAGTCAGTTGCAAAGTCATCAGAACAGAGCTGCGGCTTTGCTGAGGAGGGAACTCTGCCCGGGGACTGTGGCTCCTGCTGTTGCTCTGAGGTTTCCTGTCTATCCTTCTAGACAGCCTGCACTCCAAAATTCACACGGACCTGGCCAGCCCCCAAACCATGCAGACCAATTTCTTACAATACATCTCTAATATGTTTGATTATCTGCCAAATCTCAACTGATATACTAGGCCAGGATGTATGTATGCTAAGCCTTCGGCATGCAGTCACTCAAGTGTAATATGTTCTGGTGTGTTTTGGCTTCCCCCAGAAGCTGACCACAAGGCAGAGAGTTTAATCAGAAGGTGATCCTAGGAAGCATGGGTAGGAGAATGGGAAGAAAGGCAGCAAAGTTACTCTCTCAGGCACCAGAGAGTGTACAGTATTTGGAGAACAATAGGCACCATGTAAACTGTTTCCATGTTATCTCAACATAGTCAGGGTAGATGGGTAAGCATCAACAAAAATTTGGTGCTCATCTTTTTCTTTTGGATTTTCTTTCTTGAGGAAGACAGGGTGACATTCCCTGTATATGGC
This sequence comes from Dinomys branickii, assembly GCA_004027595.1. Classification (NCBI taxonomy): domain Eukaryota; kingdom Metazoa; phylum Chordata; class Mammalia; order Rodentia; family Dinomyidae; genus Dinomys; species Dinomys branickii. Next base: position 214,214 of record PVLD010001112.1, read on the forward strand.
ACTGTCAGCATGGCCAGGAAAGGGCAGGAGGGCTGGGGGATGCCAGGAAGGCCCAGGGAGCTGGGGCACAAACCACAGACCCCAGCCTGTCCTTCTGCCTACTTTCCACTAGGATCCCTGCAGAGGGACCTGGGGCCGAGGACAAAGCTGCTCCGAGGACACAGTGAAGAGCAACGTCTCTGGGGAAGGACGCGAATTAAACCTCACAATAGGCAGTGGAGTGTGTTGGTGTAAGCAAGTCGTGCCAGGACTCTGAGAGGCTGAGGCAAGAAGTTGATGAAGGTCAAGCCCAACCTGGGCAACTTGGCAAGATCCAGGCTCCACAAATAGAAAGGGCTGTGGGCATGGAGCTCAGGTGAAGCACCTGGGTTCAATCCTCAGTAGCATTATGAAAAATCCAAAGGAGACAGCAAACCCGGCCCCCGCCACCCAACCTCTTGCCACACTCCATGATGCCTGTGCCATGATGTGGCAACGCTGAGGCCCCTGGGCCTGCAGAGCTGGGAGCCATGTGACCCTGGCCACTCTGCCAGGGTGACGGGCGTCAGTAAAACACGGTGGGCAGTGGCCATGCTGAGGCCCCAACCCAGACTCTAGCAGTGCCACACGGGCCTCTATGCAAGGTGGTGTGCATAGGCAGTGGCCTCGCTGGTCACCGGACCTCCATGGCCTAGGTAGCCAGCCTGTGGGCAGAGCCCTTGATGAGATCCAGCCAGTTCTGTCAGTGGAAGGGACTGAGGCAGAGCCCTGAACATGAGGGGTAGGAGGAGCCCGGAACAGGAGAGACACCTAGTCCACGGGAGTGGCGGGAGGTGTCCAGGCCTCCTGTCTGGCTGCTTGCAGCTCCGTGATCCCTGTGGCTGGGGTGTGGTGCTGGGGATGTTGTTGTCACTGTCCTTGCTGTCTCTCTAGGCTCCCAGTTGGCTCAGGGAGGAGGCACCAGGTGGCTGTGGGGAAGGGTTAGCAGCCTCTCTGCTGTCCCGGGCCCCTGGGCCTGGAGGAGCCGGACCTTGCTGGGTGCCAGTGCCCTTTGCTTCTGTCTCTTTCTTCGTTAGCACCGCAAAGCCTAAGAGCGGCAACCTGCTGCCCTTGCCCTCCGCCTTCCTCTTGGCCTTTGGGGCCTCACACAGGATGGCCGTGGGCCAGGGCTGCAAGGCTGGTGGGGCAAGTGCAGCCTTGCTCTCCGAGTCTGAGTGTGAGTCCCAGTGCGAGTCCTCCAGGAGCCTTTGCTTCTGAGCCTCCCCCAGCAGCGTCGCTGTCTCATGCTCTTCCTCCTAATGCTGCTAATACTAGAGCGGTTCCTCTGACAGCCGGTCTGCAGCGTCATGGCCCCCAATCCACCTGCATCTACCACTGCTTCGGGTTCTGCAGCTCCTGCAGCTTCTCCAGCACCTACATCTCCAGCTTCAAGGCCTTCGTGTGGTTCTCCAGCACCTTCCTGGTGTTATTTAGCTCCTCGTCCTCATGCTCCTTCTGCACCCACCTCTCCTCCTCCTGCAGTGGCTGCTCAGCCTGGAAGCTCCATGTGGCACCGTGCTCCAAAGTGTAGTCTGTGTTCTCTGGGTCCATCTTGAACATGATCTCTGTCAGGCAGCATGTGCACCTGATGTAGAAGCATCCTTCTGCACTGTCTCCTTGCAGGCATCGCATTTTGTCCCCTTGATGTATTTCCCATATGTCTTACACCTCAGATTGAACGGGGCCATCAACCACACCATATACTGCTGGTCCTTGGGGAGCTTGAGCCTGGGGGATCTTCAAGTGGTCGAAGTCCAGCAGGTAGTATTTCTATAGAACTTTCCATTCTGACATCTGTGCTTCTTACCCCTCTCCCAGCTCTGGAGAATGGATTATTAATATCCCTTACATTTTGCAGACTGATCAGGTGCCAAAGGACTGTACAGCTAAAGCTAAATAAAAGAGGCAAACAGGATGATTTCAGGGCTCCAGGAGGATCAAACCCCTCTCACAGAATTTGAGATTCTCTCAAAGCTAAGACCAAGACCTTATTTGGGTGGCTGGTATTTATTTAGTTATCAGAAGAAGGGAGAGGAGTTCTCTCAAAGTGAGCAACCAATCAGGGACTTCTCCTAGGAAGGTATCAAATTACTCTTGCCTGTAGTGAGTTGCCTGAGGCTACAGTCTACAGCTGGTTGATGTGGAATCCAGATGTTCTTGGCTGTGATCTTTTCTTATCCTTTGAGGCTTTCCAGTTTCATCCTCGGTTACAGGCCTCAGTAGGGATCAGTGACTCACAGAGGTTCACTTACTATGAGTCTACTGCCCATCTCCAGACAAGGAGCCTAGGCCTTGGACAGATTCACAAGTAAACATGAAAAGTCCATTGGTTAATTTAAATCCTGCCCATGGTTGCTTCTTAGAAGTTGATAAAATTTTGTCCGAATGTAAAAAGATGTCAATTGAGACACTCCCTGTGGTTCATTCTTTCATTTTGGAATTATTCCCCCCTGTGCAGAGCTCCGGGGATCCACACAATGTTCCTTGCCTTAGCTCACCCATGGGCACTGGATGGCTGCACCCAGACCTCAAAGGACTAAGTAAATAAAGCTTCTGCACATGTAACCCTCAGGCCCCTTCTCTGCCTGGATTCCTATGGGGCCACACGAAAGCCCAGGGTGGAGAGGGCAAAGGCCAGTCCTCAGACAACACTTGAGGCAGGCTGAGAAAAGAGTAGAGAAGGGGGAAACAAAGGCACATACACACGTGCAACCCCACCCTCCACCATATGTTTGCCTCACAGAGCTGCCTATGGCAGCCAGGAGTGGCTTCTGATGGCTAAGCTGGAGCCTGTGGCTATATTGCACATCTGAAGTGGGCTTTCCACAGATGAGGCCAGGTCTGCAAAAGGACATATTTTGGCAGCTTGCATTTCCTTTGCCCACTGCACAACAGGGCCTTCACATCTCCCCCTTACCCTCCTTCTCAAGCCTGGAGCTGGGCTGGGCTTCTGTCCTGGGTGACACCTGGGCCACAGCCCGTGCCCAGGAGTTTACTCCCATGTTACCTCCAGAGGCTGCATAGAATCCCCTGGGCACATACTTGGCCACCACCACCTGGTGTGCATGCTCTGTGTAGAGGTCAGTGACTGAAGGGTTCTGGGGGTAGAAGAGCTAAGGGTGAGTGGGAGGAGTGAGGGGCAGCCTCTCCTCCCTTTTGCTCTGGCTTCTGTCTTCTGCTGCCATGAACTGTTGTCCTGTGCCATGTGCCACCCTGCCTTGGAGCCAGCCGAGTATGGACTGAAATCTCCACAGACTGTGAGCTAAATAAACTTTTTCTTCCTAAATAAACTCTTTCTTCCTTAACTTCCTTCCTTAATTTAATTTCCTTAATTTTCTTCCTTAATTTCTTCCTTCATTAATTGGATATTTTGTCTCAGCAATGAGAGAAAAGTAACTGAGATAACATCTATTTAGTACTTTATGCTGTATATGAGATTATGCACCTTAGGGATAGATATGCTGAATTGCAACTCAAAATTATGGCATTTATCTTTAAATAAAATAGCTTTTCATCTGCCCCATATTATGTCTGACAGAAAGAATACAAACCAGATTATACCAGATATAAAAAATGGTGACAGAGAGGTGAGAAGGCTGAGTTTTGGTTATTGCCAAGAGACTGACTTTTATTGCTCTATTGAAAGGAATATTTAATGTTTAAGTGTATGATCAATCTTACATGTCTATATTTGTTTATCTGAATATCCAATTTGAAGATATCAATGTATAATACAACAACCATTGTAAATTTCCTGTCACCTTGTCTGAAATTCTCAAATGCTTTCATTATTTTGTGTTATTTTCTAAATGTATGTGTGTTTGTTAATATGTTTTCATTCTTTATCTTTAAAATAAAAAGAAAAATTTAGGAAAAAAGTGTCACAGGTATCCCATTAGCAAGTCACAAGAACATCTTGGGAGGGAAAGGGAGACTTGATCCTGATATGCAAATAAAGATAAGTGAGCAAGGTGTCACTGCAGACAGTAACGTGCACTTGCCTTGGCGAAGTTGCTGTGTCAGAGTTTCTTTGTTGGTTCTGAGTACTGGATGCATTTACAGCACTTCTTGCTTACTGTATTACAATTCTATCAAACCTTGACCAAGTGATGCTTTCTCTGGGAAGCCTTCCCTCACCTCTACTATAGTCTTGTTCTATTCTATCCTCCTAGAATATTCTTTTATTTCTGATAGCATGGTATTTTAAAGAGTGTTTTTCTTAATCTGAGTTACATTGCTTGAACCAAACTTCAGACTCTATCTCTTCCTAAATGTGATCATGACAATTTATTTAAGTAATTCCTGCTCAAATTTTCTCATATAAAAAGCTGATAGTGTTGAGAACTGCTTCATGAGGATGCTTCAAGTTAGTATATATGTGGGTCTTAGATTTATGCTTGGCATGATCTTATAGACCTATGATTTTCAAGTGGGGGTGAGATTGTTCCTCAGATGACAAATGATTGTGCATATCTTTTGTTATTGTTCTAAATTAAGGAATGAATTGTCACTGAGATCTCACATACAGAGGCCAGGAATCTGCTAGACATCTACTAGATGCACCCTGCAAACATTCTCTTCCACATAGACTCCAAACAGCATCGTTTAGCACAAACTGTTAAAAATGTTGACTTTAAGAAATCTAGTGCTAGACTGCTACCTTGGTGTGTGTCAAGGTTATGTTGAAAAAAACATGTAAACTAAAGGGAAATATATACATATATTTTACAAATATATGTATGAATAAATTGATATCTATGTATATGGAAACACACACACAATATTTACTGCAAGGTCTTCGGTAATGTTTATTGAAATAATTGTCAGGAACTCAGTTGTCAGCAGCTGATTAAAACAACAAGCCAAAATGGAAATGACAATCAAGACATTAATCACCGTGATGGCATAACAAGTCTGAATTAGAAAACGTACGGCTTCCTGTGTCCCATTTTCCCCCAAGACACAGCACAGACCTGGCAGGTGTCTCACTGCTGCAGAAAAACCAAAGTATTCCTCAAAGGTTTCATAGACCAGAGGAAAGGGGTGGGTATAAGAGTGGAAGGGGACAGAGTGGGGAAGTGTTGCTCCAGGTTTCTGCCTTGGTATCATGGTGACAAATAGAACTATAATGCAGATAAAGAGACCTAAGTATAATGGTGGAGAAGGAACAAACACAGGAGAAGAGCAAGAGAAGTCAATGGGGCTGATGTCCAGCCTGCACTTTCCTGCAGGGTCCGCGGTGCACTGGCTGTGTCACACGTCTGGAAGAGGCTGGGCAGCTCTCCTCTATAACACTTTCAAGGAAAGCCTTTACAGTTGCCTGTGCACGCAGGCTTTCTACCAGAAGCTGGACTTCTCATGAATGAATTCATTAATGAAAAGAATCATACATCTTAAGAGAGAATAAATCTGGCCAAGCTGTGTGTGAACAGGTGTATGTGTCGAGTAAATTTCCTTTTACTCAACACAGATAGCAAGAACCGGCACTGGTATATTAGGTAGCTATTTTGGATAAGAGGTGGGTAAAGCAAACACTCTACATTTCTATCATCGCTATAAATTTTTCACTGAAATTTATTTTGTTACCTGACATAAGATAGTATGTGAACAAGTTGATTCTAGTAAACAGGCCACACACTCAGCTCTAGGAGAAACTGTTCAGTGTTTATAACCAAACTCACAGCCAATGGGAAAGCTGTTTTAATGTGAATAGCCTAAAATAAATTTAATCTTAAGAAAATTATAACTTAAATGCTCATTCACAACAGACAGTGGAGAGTAGAACCTCAGAGTGAGGTTCTAGAAGTAGAGTGGCTATGGGTGACTCGAATAATATTGGCTCTGACATTCATAAACTGTGCTTTGGAAGAATTACTCAGCTTCTTTGTATATATATTTTTTCACTTGTAAAATGAAGATAACAATACTAGTGTCACTTGTGGGGACTCAATGTGTTAATCTCTGTAAAGTTCTCAGGAAAATAACTCACAGGTAGTAAGCCCTGGGTACTATTCCAAGATGGCTGGCAGAGGTGTCAAGGAACAAGGCTACTGATAGGCTATGACTATTCAGCTGAGTGCTGACACAATCCCAGAGGCTGGGAACTTTACCAAGAGAAGTTTATTTACCTCACCACTCTGGGGGCCCAAAAGCCTGATGTATCTGCTGAGCTCTCATGAGGGCTTTTGGCTGCGTCACAACATGGTAGATGGCAAAATGGCAGGCATACATGTGAGAAGGAAGGTTTTCATGGTGAAACAGTGAAGCACTGTGCTTCAGGGGTCAGCTCTGCTGACTTTAAAGCAGCCCTCACTTGAGGGCATTAACCATGAAAGCATGATAATGAATCCAGTCTGAAGGCAGCATCCTAATAAGCAGTTACTTAAGCCGCAGCTGCAATCGCTCATGGAAGCCTCCCGACTCGGCCGGGGGAGAGCGGAGTTCCAAGAGCTGGTCCAGAACTGGAGAGGAGAGGGCGCAGCCAGGAAAAGAGGCAATGGTGGTTGGGAACTGTGGTCAAATCCAGTGTGAGGATGAAAGGTTGCAACAGCCAGGAGTCCCCACTCTGCAGCAACCTTCCTAATCAGCACCGGGAGGCAAGGTGGAGCCAGAGCAGCCAGTACACATCCCACCACACCCAGCTCTATGCCTGCCTCGAGGCTGTGGCCTCCTGCCTCTCCACTCTGTGGGCGGCTGCCAGTGGGGAGCGGTGGGGTGATCGGCACCCACATCAGAGCCACAGCAACTCCCAGGGATCCAGCCAAGGAACAAACGGGAACTGGAGCACAACAGCAAGAGAGAGCTGCAGATGGAGGTGGCTCACACGACACCACGCCCTTCTCACTCCAGCATCAAGCAGGAAGCATGAACTGAGTTACTGGGCTTCGGCTCTTACCCTGAACGCCCTCTGTGAGCA